>CANTUR010000197.1:0-35414 GCA_947683625.1 Mallotus nudiflorus | reverse complement strand
CTCACTACTGATGTAAATATGACTATTGCAATTTTCTAGAGTACAATATAAAATCAAGTAGATAATTTACATAAAAGAGCCAGGGTGGAAGAAATCTGGTGGATAGGTCTATTGCTAAGGTTTGAGGAAGAAGACTCTCCTGTAAAAAAAAATATCAACTAAGGGGAGTCAGACCTCACCGAGTGAATTGTTATAATATATATACATGCATTTTCTAATGACAAATGCAATCAAACATTCATATATAATAAATATATATACAAGCAATCCACATAGATACTGAAAATCAATTATATAATAATACAAAAAATCATAGTTTTATGAAGGATCAAATAGAATCCTATTTAATCGCAATCTTAATCAACAATAACATCACTCTAGCCATACAGACTCACTTAATTCCAAATAAATTCACTTAATCTATATGGATAGTAGACTGGCCTCGAGACACTAAGTCAACTGAGCTCCAGCAGTTTGACTGTCAGTGTGATTGGCCCGAGACACTTGGTCAACCGAGCTCCAGTAATCACACAATCAATCACATCACATCTTAATCAAATCAATCAAATCATAATTTCCATAAATAATCCACATAGATGCTGAAAATCAATTATATAATAATACAAAAAATCATAGTTTTATGAAGGATCAAATAGAATCCTATTTAATCACAATCTCAATCAACAATAACATCAGTCTAGCCATACAGGCTCACTTAATTCCAAATAAATTCACTCAATCTATATGGACAGTGGACTGGCCTTAAGACACTAAGTCAACTGAGCTCTAGCAGTCTGACTCTCAGTGTGATTGGCCCCGAGACACTTGGTCAACCGAGCTCCAGTAATCACACCATCAATCACATCACATTTTAATCAAATCAATCAAATCATAATTTCCACAAATAAGTTATTAATTCAACCCTACAATCTATTGCACCGGTACATACTCGGTCATAGTTCTACCCACTAGGTGGCACGTTCAATCGATATCCTTCATTTAAAATAAAACATACATTCGAAAAATAAATAATGCATGATGATATTCATAATAGCAAAATAATCCATATATATATACTAGAAATATACCTAAAATAAACTAAGTATATTTCAAGTATATATACGTCAAATAAATTCAAATCAAACATAAAATATATAAAAAATAAACCAATAATATACTTAAAAATAATTTAAGAATAAATCAATAATATGGAATGCATTTACTTGGGAATATACCTAAAATATACTAAAAATATACCTAAAGTATACTAATCATTTAATAAAAAAATTATGAATAATTATACATTTAAAACATGTATTTTCTAAAACATGCAACCTAAGTGCGATGTATATATAAAATAACAACTCACAGGTTTGCACTCCACAAGATTGGTTTGACGGGCTCGGTCCATTAGACCTCAGTCTCAGCGTAACTAAACAAATAAAATGATCACAAAAATTAGAATAAATCTAAATTAAACTCTATAGAGACTCAATCTAAGATCTCAAAACACAGAAATCAAAATTGACCCGATGTCACATTTTACGAGAATTCTATAAAAAATTTGGCAGAACCTCCTTTGTAAAATGGACATCTCTTTACTAAAAAGTAAAGCCGGTCTTGCAAGAAAATACACTTCTAAAACCACAATTCACACAACCCTCGGTTGGGATCCCGAACTACATAATTTTCCTAACCGAGGTCCATAATTCACTAAAAATTCAAACAAAAATATGTAGAGGTAGATTAAGCTTCCAGGAATCACTTTTGTGAAGGGAGTTTGTAAGATTCATCAAGATCAAGCTTAAAAAAAAATAAAAAACCCTAATGCTCCATAAATTAAAAATCAACAAAACTCAAAAACTAATGAATTAAAGCTTAAACTAAGCTTAGATTCATGCTCACTGAAGCTAGGGGAGTAGATAGAGATCAGAAGCTCTAGAAACGGTGGCCTAAATAGCGAGGTTGGCTGAAAATGGATGTTTTTGGTGTCCTTCAAGTTTACAAGGCTACCGACATTGAAGAAGAGTGAGAGGGGCGGCAGAGCTACTGGTTAGCGGCGATGGTGCAGCTGGATGCCAGAGAGGCACATCGACGGTTGTTGAATGAGATGGCAGCGGGAAGAAAGGAGGTTGACAGTGTATTTTGCTTGTTGTTTTCATTGAATGTATGTATATGTTTATGTTGCTGTGTTGTTTGATATGCATATGTATATTTTAATAATAAACTATATAATATAATATTATAACTTTATGTTTGTTGTGAATGTATGTTTATTTGTTTGCACGTTTTTGTATATATATGTATATATATATATATATATATATATATATATGTATATATATATGTATATATATACACACACATATAATAATAATAAACACACACACATTATAATATACACACATGCACAAATACATAACCCAAGTTAATATATATATAATACATAAAATAACAATCCAATTAATAAAATAATTTATCAACAAAATAAATAGTGAAATTTAATAAAACAATAAAAGAAATAATAATGTTAAAATAACCATGCAAATTAAATGACCAAAAATAATATTTTTACATAGAAAATTTAATTAAATATAAAATAATAGTAATTAATCACAAATAATGAAAATAAATCAATAAAATCTCCAAATTTTATTAACACTGCATATCTCATTTTAAAATAAAATAATTTAAAAATATGGGTCGTAACAAAAACTTTTCTTTTCTTTTGTTTAACACCCAAATGACCTTTGATCGACCTCAAATTCAACACGTAGACTCTTCTCATCTTCCTTTTTATCTTGGAGGTGCTCATTTTGCTTGGAGTGGCTCATATTAGTGTAGCTTTGCAAGAAACCAATCATCCTTCTTTTATCATTCTGCACTGTTCCGGCAGTTTTCCAACAACGTGGTTGGTTCCATTACGTGCCTCTCGTTGTCAGGAGCTTATAGGTACTAACCTCATGTTTGATCTATGTCGATAGAATATTTGGTTAATTTTTTTTTAAATTCCTTCATTTTTTGATTTGTGAATTCTATATTGTTTTCAGTACATTCGGTTTTATAGGATGTTGTGTTTTTTTTGTGACGATATGGCGGGTCCCACATGAAATATAATGGAATTGGGATTGGTTCAGAAAATTATGAAATTATTTTTATAAATTAGAATAAATTTTGTTGATCAATTTCCATAATTGGATTGAAGTCCAATTCCTCATGGATTTTGAAAAATAAATTCTAAAAGCATTTAAGTGGAAATTTCTTAATTTCCGTTTAAATTGGTTAAATTGTTAGAAATAAATTCCTTTAGCTTCAAATGTCATATTTAGGGTGTTTCCATGTCCATTTTATTAATTCATTTATTTTTATAATTTTTTAGAATTTTGGAGAATTTTATTTGATATGCATAAATATGTTTTAAATAAATATAATTTATTTTAGAGAGTTTCGGGGTAGGAGCCGTCGCATATGGGCAGCCAAGAACACGTCGACCAGCACGCTCCACCTATGAGTTAATTTTATAAAATGTTTGTTGCAAATACGATATCTTAAAATTGAATGTTTGATTTATTTTGGTGAAGGTAGTATAAATATTATTAGAAGGTTATTGGCCTGACTTTATATAAATAACATGTGAGCTATCATTCCCTATTTATCATTAATAAAAATTCTACAAAGACGCTTTTAGCTTTTTATATTTTATTTAAATATTTCATGTGGTTAACATAATATTAAATTTGAATATATAGATTTATACATGATTTATTGATTTCTTTTATCATGAATAATATTCGGAACACTTTAAATGAATTTATTTTATGATATAAACGTCTTTTGGAGGAATGGTAGAATATGTTACTTGGTGGGTGTCTTAGGACTGTGTGCACACTAGTAGTGATTATTGAGTTAGGCCCTTGATTGGTTATGATATTAAAAGCTCGGTTGATATGTAGCTCTTGAGCATGTGTTAGTGAAAGGCTCAGTTGAAGCATAACTCTTAGTTGTAATTTGGTTAAACATTTACTAGGGTTGGTGGCTCAGTTGATGCTTATCTCTCAGGAATTGTCAGTACATATTGGAATAATAGACAGATTGCAGTTGGTAGCTTGGTGGAAACTTAGCTTTTAAGAACTGGTAGTCATTGAATAAATAAGAGAGTTGAATGATTTTTAGATTTGTGGTTTAGGGTTCTACTATGATTTTACATGAAAGGTTTTATTTATTATAAGTATTATTTTTGTATGAGTTATCTTATTATAAGTTAAAGGTATTTATATTTATATACTTTCTTGAAAGGTATATATATAGCTTTGGTAAAAATAAAAGAGTTTTTGCAATAATTACTTATTTAAGGGATTTAAAGGTTTTAAATAACTGTTTTAAAACCAACATGCATTTCATAAAGTTAATTCACTCAATTAGGTCTAATTCTCATAAATTTTATTTTTCCAAGATCTCATAGTCAGACCTATCCTAGTCATTGTCTGCATCGGGTTTCTTTTTCTCGACCATTTTGTGTAGGTTTATTTGATATTAGTATTGTGTATTTAATTTCTATATATCATAGTAGATAGTTAAATGACTTATATAATTTGTTTTGGGATTTGGTATTCTTAAATGTTATATTGTATTGTGGATTTTATTGTGATGGAGATATATGTAATATGATGATGGATTATTGGAGTATTTATGGAGTAGTTTTGATTGAAAATTATTTTGGAAGTGTTATTTCTTTTCTACAGGTTGTGGTTTTGTCTCGATGTAAAGGAAACTCTGCTGGATTTTTGTTAGAGATGTGATATTAATTTAATTTTATGTTAAAAATTTTCTTAAGCTTACTACGGGTTTCAAAAGCTTTATACTTTCCCATTCCCTAGTGCCGGTGTCATGACCGAAACCGAGAGTCATGACCGGTGCTAGGGAACGAGAATTCTTTTGAATCTAGAACTCGTAGCAAGCCTTAGAAAGTAAAAGCATGCAATTAAGTAAATAAAAACATGATGGAATTAAAATTTTTCATATCGATATATAAAAATAAATACTCAATATCATATCATGAATAAAAATATTCATACAATATTCAAATACAATTCTCTGATACAATTAACTCAACTACTACAACAATACTACTACTGTAGTTTCTAGATTACACATCAGAGTCTAAATATACATTTACATAAAATAGCCAAGATGGAAGAACATCGGCGAAGAGCTCTACTACTAAGGTCTGACAATATAAGATCTCCTGAAAAAAATAATTGAAGGGGCTCAAATCTCACTGAGTGAATTATTATAAAATATATACATGCAATCTAAACCATATACAGTCAGACATCCGTATATATATATATATACACGCATTTCACACAAATGTTAAACTTTTCTTTTATATATATATATATATATATATATATATAATAAATACAGAAAATTTTTATTTTAATAAATAAAGGATCAAATAGAACCTTAATATTCAAAACCTCAATCAATAATACCTCTTTAGCCATACAGGCTCACTTAATTTCAAATTAATTCACTTATTCCATTATGGACAATAGATTGGCCCCGGGACACTAAGTCAACCGAGCTCCAGCAACCACACTTTTCAATCATATCAATTCTCAATATTCGATCAATCAAATATTACCTCAAATGATATAATAATTCAACCCTAAAATCTATCGCGCCGGTATGTACTTGGTCCTAGTGCAACCCACTAGGTAGCACGTTCTATCGATATTCTTCAAATAAAAATCACGTATATTTATGGAAGATAATACAATGCACAATTAAAACAAAGTGGCATACAATAAACAAGAATATATTGAAAATATACCAAAGGTATACTGAAAATATACCAAATTTATATAACATGCATATACCAAAATAAACCATAAATATACTAAAAATAACCGAAAATATACTAAATCATTTAATACATAGATCACATTCAGACATAAAATAAAATGTGAAATCCTTATTTATGCATCCTAAATGCAGTGTATATATAGTATAATAACTCACATGTTTGCGCTCCTCGAGACTGATTGGACGAGCCTGGTCCGATAGGCCTTCGTCTTGATGCAACTAGAAAAATAAATAATTGCAACATTAGAATATAATATAACTAAATATTCTGAGAATTTTTAAAAGAAGACTTTAACGAAGGATTGGAAACTCAGACGAACATAGAATTTCAGGATCGACCCGATGTCACATTTTATGAGAATTCTACCGAAAAATTGGCAGAAGCTCCTCTGTAAAATGAACATCTCTCTACTAAAAAGTAGAGTTGGTCCTGCAAGAAAATACACTTCTAGAATCCACAAGGCTCAATACCTTGGGTTGGGACCCAAACTACATAAATTCCCAACTGAGGTTCACAAATCACAAACCAATAATATTAAATAGTAAAATAATAAAAATCATCAAAAATCCATAAAAATATTAAAAACCTTTTGTCACGACCCAAAACAAGGGCCATGACCGGTGTTAGGGAACGAGAATTCTTTCGAATCCGGAACCCGTAGCAAGCCTAAAAATAAAATAAACATACAATAATAATAATAACAATATTTAAAGCAGCAGAAATAAAAATCATAAATATTAAAATAATAATCCACCAACTGATTTAAATCAAATCCTCATCATCACATATATATAAACTCCTTTAATACAATTCCAGTTCAAATATAATACAACATCTCTTTAATAATTTAATGACTACTGCAGTGTCTAGATAAAATGAAACTCAAGACTCAGATAAGCAGTTTACATAAAGAAGCCGGGGCGGAAGAAATCCGGCGTACAGGCCTGCTACTGAGGTCTGAAAATGATGACTCTCCTGAAAAATTAGTCAACGGAGGGGAGTCATACCTCACTGAGTGAATTACTATAATATATATACATGCATACTAAATGACAATGCATACAGTTAACAGTATATATATAATATGTACATATACAGGCAAATACACACAAATGCAGTAAAATCATTTTATATATTTTATTGAAAATCATCATTTATGAAGGATCAAATAGAACCCTAGAAAATCGCAACCTCAAAATAGTGTTAGACAACACTCTAGCCACACAGGCTCACTTATTCCAAATATATTCACTTATTCCATTTGGACAGTAGACTGGCCCTGAGACACTAAGTCAATCGAGCTCCAGCAGTCTGACTGCCAGTGTGATTGGCCCCGAGACACTTGGTTAACCGAGCTCTAGCAATCACACCCAAATCACATCACACATCAAATAAATCAATTCCAATCAATATCCACAAATAGGTTAGTAATATAGCCTAAATGCTATAAGCGTACCAGTAGGTACTTGGTCCTAGTGTTGCCCACTAGGTAGCACATTCTATCGATATCCTTCATTAATAAATATAAAACATTCATTCACAAATAAATGATGCATGAATTTAAATAAAATAACAATATAAACCATATATATACTGAAAATATACCAAAAGTAAACCAGGTATATCTCGAGTATATATACGTCAAACAAATCCAATCAAATTACAAATTAAGCTAGAAATATATTTAAAAATATTTTAAATATAATTTATTAATAAAACATGCATATAATTTAATATATACCAAAAATAAACCAAAAATAAACTAAAAATATACTTAAATACAAATCACATTATTTATGCATATTTAATCAAAATAAAACATGCATTTCTAAATCATGCACCCTAAAGCATATATATATAGAATAGTAACTCACACTTAGTGCGCTCCTCGAGATGGGTCCGACGGGCCTGGTCCACTAGGCCTTGGTCTCGGCACAACTAAACAAACAATAAATAACAGACATCAGAATAAACCTAACAAAAAATTCTAAAAACTCGATCTAGAATATTAGACACAGAATTCAACCGGACATCACGTTTTACGAGAATTCTACCAAAAATTCGACAGAACTTCCCCTGTAAAACAGACATCTCTCTACTCAAAGAGTAGAGCCGGCCCTGCAAAGAAACACACTTCAAAAAATAGGCACAATAATCCATTCACAACCCCTCGGTCGGACTCCAAACTACAATCTACCGACCGGGGTCCACAATCACGGAACAATTTCAGAATTACCAAAAATACCCTTATAACATAAAAATACATTTTATAAGTAGAAATTATATAATTAACCTTAAAACATAGTAAAAACCGATAAAAACTCATTTTATTAGTAAAATCGTAAATTATATATATAATTAAAAATAATTCACGAAAAATAGTTTTAATTAATTAAAAATACTAAATAATTTGTAGAAATCATTTTTATACCTTAAATAACTATTAAAACCAATTAAATTACATTTTTAGCCAATTTCATGTAAAATTACCAAAATGCCCATATATATATAAATATACTATAATTACTTCAAAAATTCACTAAAAATAGTATAATTATCCAAAATTAATTTTCTCAACATATTTATCAATAATATCAATAATTAAACTCAATTAACTAATTAATTTCAATTAAAAACACAATTAACCTAATTTTCTCAAAATTACATAAACCTAAATAATTCAAAATAAATACATAGAAATTCATAAAAATTCCAAATAAATTTCTATAATTCATTTAAATACCTATATTTATCGTAAAACACAATTTCATAATTTATTTAATTAATTTCCGAAAATTAGAAAATAATATTAAAATATTCAAAAATACCTAAAAATCAAAATAATCTCCAAAAATTCCACAAAAATTCACACATTTAGATTAAGCTACTAGGATCAACATTTTTTAAGGGACTTTTCATGAATCAACAAGAAAAATTAAAAAAAAATCAAAAACCTAATTCAGCCAAAATGAGAAAAATCAAAAAACAAGGAATTCAAGGGAATTTGAGCTCAAACTAAAGCTAGAATCATGATTACTGTTGCTAGAGGAGTCGAAAGACACCGAAAATGTGAAGTTTGGTGGTCGGAGGAGGAAGAAACGTTGAAGCTTGGTGGTTCGGGCAAAAATGGCGGAAATGAAGCTAGTCGGCACCGGGGAAGAAGACTAGGAGCGACGGAGCAACTGGAAGTGGAGGTGGCACGGTGGGAGGCACAGTGACGATAGGTGGTCGGGAGTTACAGCGGTGAGGGGAAGATGGGGACGTCGGGAAGAAGAAGACCGAAGAAGAAAGAAAAGAAAAAGAAAGAAAGAAAGAGAAAAAGAAAAAGAAAAAGAAAAAGAAAAGAAAAAGAAAAAGAAAAGAAAAAGAAAAAATAATATAAAATAACATAAAAATATATGGTATGTTAATAGAATACTTGGAAAAATCACACACCACTCATAATATTTAATAATTTATATACTACATGAAAATAATTAAATAACAATAAACCAAATAAATAAATAATAAAATATTAGGATAATAAATTAAACCCTAATTAAATAAATATATACACACATAGGCTTTATTTAGTATTTTAAAAATATGTATGAGTTCATGCAAGTCCGTAAATCTATTTAAAATAATTAATAGTAAATTATTTACGTGAAAATTTCCCCGAAAATGCAAGTCCCGGGAAAATTTTACGTAAAACACTTAAAATAATAATAAATAATTAAAAATTCAATTTTAATTAAATAAAAGCTCATAAAATATCAATATCATATTTAAGAATTATTAACACTGCATATCCCGATACAGTGTAAAAATGTTTAAAAACATGGGATATTACACCTTTATTTTCCAACTAAGACATAAAATTCTAGTTTTTAAATAATATTTAATAATAAAATTCATAAATGGAATAAAATTTTCATTTTACAATTAAATTAACATAAATTGCAAATAATTATTAAAATCACAATTTAACATCATAAAAATAATAAAATGCTCATTTAAGCTCAAAATAATAAATAAATTTATTATTCAAATAATATTCCAAAGTTATCACAAATTAACTAATAAAATCTCAAATAATTGACCTAAAATAGTTAAATTCATAATTAACTACATAAATAGTTTAATTATATAATAAAACTACTTTAAAACCCATTTTATCACCAAAATAATAAATAATCTACTATTTGATTATAATTTTCAAAAATTAGTATTAATTAGTTGAAAATAGTAAATAATTTGTAAAAATCATTTTTATACCAATTATTATTTCAAAATCATTTCAAACATATAATTTAACCACAATTTCAACAAAAACTCATAATTAAAAAAATCACATGATACGAATAATTTTCTCAAAAATTATATAAAATTACTAAAATTATTTTATCACCATATATTATACCAAAATTATATAAAACATATAATTGAACAATATTTTCAACAAAAATGCATATTTAACCCAAAATTCCAAAATTGCCATAATACAAAAATATTTCTAACTATTATATAATATATCAAAAATTTCTTTTGTCAATACTGAAATTAATAACATTATATACTAATACTAAATTAACTAAATTTCCAACCAAAATAACTAATTAACATAATTATCAAAAATTCATTTTTAATTATTAAAATATTCAATAATTAACCAAAAATCAAATAAAATTAGAAAAATAAACTAAAAATACATATGAGTAGATTAAGATGCATAGATCAACATTTCAAGAAGAATTTATCAAGAATTAACCAAACTGAAGCTTAAAAAAAATAAAAATAAAAACGATAATGGACATAAATTAAAAATCAAACAAAACTTACAAATGATCAAGTTTGAGCTTGAATGGAGATTGGGATTGTCTTCCTACACCTCAGGGAGTCCACCGAGCCAAGGAAATCGAGCTCCCGCCGTCAGAGTCGCTGCCGATAATGTGATGAAGCTCACTGTTGTCGCTGTTGCTTCTGTGAATTCTCGGCATTGACAGAGAAGAATAAGAAGAGAGGAGGAGATGACGATGAAGGGACGATGGAGAGAAGGTGGCTAGGTGGTGTCCGATGTTGGAAGGAAGAGAAGCACAGTGAAGGGAAGAAAAATGGCGTGAAAGAGAAAGAAGCAGGGGAGGAAAATGACATTCTCAATAAGTTTTTGTTTACACACACACACACACACACACATATATAGGTACACACATGTCACACACATGCACTAACAATATAACTATTATAATATAAAATTAACAAATAATAATAATCATATTAGTAATATTAATAAAATAATTTAATAATAAAAATAATATTCATAATAAAATCAAACAACAATAATAATAATAATTTTCTTAAAATAATAATATTAATAATAACACTATTAAAAATGACATCAATAATATTAACCCTAATATTAAAATAATAAACTTCTAAAAAAAATATTTTACGTAGAAAATGCATTTAACGTAAAATGACAATTATTAATCTTAAATAATAATAATAAATAGATAAAACTTTTAAATTTTATTAACATTGCAAATCTCGAATATATTTTGAATAATAAAAAAATACTGGGTCATAACAGCCGGTCATATGCCCATGGGGGTTCTGGTCGTGACAAACAAATAATAACTTAATTATATACTTTTAATTATATTGTCAAGTAATAGACATATGTATAATAATATATGATAAAAATTAATATGTTTTGTGATTAAAATATAATAAATAAATAGTTAACAAAATATTTTTATTAATTTTATTATTATTAATATTATTATCATTGTTACCACTACTACTACTATTATTCAATTAACAAGTAAAAATATTAAGTGTCTATTATATTACAATTTGAACTTAAAATATAAAAATTAAAAAATCACATTACATAGTTTCAAATAATTCAATTAACAAATAAGAATGTGAAATGTCCATTACAACACACTTTAAACTTAAAATATGAGAAATAAGAAAATTATTATTATTATTATTATTATTATTATTATTATTATTATTATTATTATTATTATTATTATTATTATTATTATTATTATTATTATTATCAACAACAAGTAAAAATGTGGAATGCCTATTATATTTCAATTTAAACTAAAAATATGCAAATAAGAAAAATAACATTGTACAATTTCAAATTTTATAATTTTGAATTAAAATATGTTCTTATTATCATATTTGATAACTTAATAATTATTTTTAGTAAGTAGTCTAATTATATTGATGTTATTTAAAATTAAGGAGCAACATAATATTATTATATTTAATAACTTATTAATTATTATTGTTATTAAGTAATAAATCTTATTGATATTATTTAAAATCAATGAGCTAAATAATATCATTATAATTATTATTTTTTCTATATAATATAATATAGATGTATATTATAGATAACCAAAACAACATAGTCTTGACCAATACTACGTCATTTTGATTAAAGTAAATAGTGATATTACAAACAAAATAAGAGAAGATGAGTTATTTTTATTAAATATATTGTTATTATTATATTTAATAGTTTATTAATTATTATTATTATTAAGTAATTTAATCTTATTGATATTATTTAAAAGTAATGAGGCAAACAATAACAATAATAACAATAATAATAATAATAATAATAATAATAATAATAATAATAATAATAATAATAATAATAATAATAATAATAATAATTATTATTATTATTATTATTATTATTATTATTATTAGAGAAAATCTTTGAACATTTTAACCTTTAATCAATTCTTTAACCACCCAAGCTTTCATCTTTAATTATTTTAATTTTTATTTATTTCAAGAGTGTTCTTGAGTATGGGTTGGTGAGTATAAAAAACCATTATTCAAAAGCTCAATAGTGAGATTGAGTGAGGTAGGTTAGGGTTTTATTCATTTGTGAGCTAAGACGATTGTTCTTAGCATTTGGGTTTGAGTGTGAGCCATTGAAAAACCCTTGGGTTTGAGTGTGATCCATTGAAAACACTTAACTTTGAGTGTGAGCCTTAAAAAAACACTTGGATAGCTTGGTTAAGCTTGTAAGGGTTTAATATACACTTTGAAGTAGATTGATAGTGGATTAAAATTCTCAACAAGTGGTTAAGGAGAGGAGTAGGCTTTGAGGATCGAACCTCTATAATTTTCTTGTGTTTTCTTACTCTTGTCCTTCATTTTTTAGTACTCAAATTTTATATTAAACTTGCTCTTTATTGAAAAATCAAAATTCCCCATATTGCTCAAAAAGCCAATTCACCCCCTCTTGGCACTTGTGGAATTATAGAATCCTTTAGCGAGTGGGTAATGGTATGAATATTCAAATTTGGCTTGATCAGTGGCTACCTTATTCAACTAATTTTTGAGTTTTAACTCATATTGGTGAGAATGATTTTGATATACAAGTGAGTTCTCTAATGGTTGTAAATTATATATGGTGGGATGGGAGTTGGGTTTTGGCTCTTTTTAACGAGGAGGATATTGCCCAAATTCTGGCAATCCCTTTTAGTTCCAGAGGACTTGAGGATCTTCTCATCTATAACCATACAAAAAATGACATTTATTTAATTAAGTCTAGATACCATATAGCCTTTTCACATGCTTTGAGTAATTATCCCTCTTACTCCTCCTCTGCGTAGAGATCTTGGTCTTGGATTTGGCTCTTGAAAATTCCTCCTAAGGTGAAAGTTTTTCTTTAGAAACTTTTTAAGAAAATATTTTTAGTGGCTTTTGATTTGATATTTAGAGGGCTTTTTATTGATCCTACGTGTGGCAGATGTAGGGAAGGCTTTGAAACCCCTAAGCATGCCTTGAGGGATTGTTTGCGGTACAAGATTTTCTAGTAATTTATTTTTTTTGCATGGACTTGTCTAATCATAATTGTTCGATGAGTCTAGAAGACTGGATTCTGGGTTTGAGGTCATCTATGTCAAATGATGGGTTCTCTCTATTTGTTATGATGATTTGGATGGTGTAGTATTCAAGGAACAAATGTGTTTTGAATGAAAACTCATGGATTTTTAGGACTGCTCATAGAAAACCATAAACCTACTCTTAGAATTTTCTAATGCTTAGCTATGTCCTAATGGTCATCTTTCCATTCATAGAAGTTCCAAGTGGACTTTGACTCCTCCCTAGGTTTTAAAGCTGAACATTGATGCGGGGTTCAATAACAATGGAACAACGGGCTTAAGCATGGTCATTTGTGATTCTACAGGTGGAGTTATTAGTTCAAAGATCATCAAAGGTCTATCTTATTTGGATGTTTATATTACGAAAGCTTTTATTATAGAGAAGGGTTGCCTTATGCCCTTTCTTTGCATTGCTCATTGATTATTATGGAAAGTGATAGTAAAAGGGTGATCGACAAAATCCATTGTTCTTCTCAGGATATCTCTACTCTGGGCATGATTGTTGAAGATATCTACCATTTTCGTTGCTCTTTTAACTAAGTGTCTTTCTTTTTTATTCCTAGACAAGCTAATGCTCTAGCTCATAGTTTAGTTAAGTTCTCGTTTTCTTTAGTGCTCAAAACTTGTTGTTGGCCTTAGGCTAGTCCTTTCCGTTTAGAAGAGATTGTAATCTTTGATAGTATTGTCCCTTGATTTTCTTCTTTATATGTTTGGCTTTTCTAAAAAAAAAATACTCATCTCTTCCATAACAATAAGAACAATAATCATATTAATAGTATCAACAATAACAATAATAATAATTTTGAATTTTATTTTAAGAAAAGCATCCTTACATTAGAAATTCATATACATTTTCATAATTCAACAATATATGTATAAGGTAAATTTTAGATTGTTATATATATATATATAGGGAAAAGGTTCAATTTGCACTTCACGTTTGTGCCCTAATCCCACATTGGCACCTCAGTTTTTTTTCCTAGTCGGAACTCCATGTTTGAAAAGTAGAATATATTGAAACTTTACTAATTACAATCAAATCCTATAAATTTTTTTTAGCACAATTAAAGTCCTATAAACTAATAGAAACCTAATTTTAATGGATATTAGCAATTAAATTGATAATTTTTTAGAAATATATATAGAACCTAATTATTAAATTTTAAAATTTTTTCAACCTATAAAATAATTTTTTTTTACATTTTTCTTAAATTTAAAAATTATAAAATTAAGTGATATAAATTTTAAAAAATGACCAAATTTATTCGTTAATGTAAATATCAAATTGATAATTGACCTAAAATTTAATTTTAATAGTTGAATACAAATTTTTAAATTTGATTCATTAGTTTATATTTTTAAATTTACACAATAATTTGTAAACCTACACAATAATTGATAAATAAAATTTTTTTATTCAACTATTAAAATTAATTTTAGGTCAATTATCAATTCACTATTTATGTTAGCTAATAAATTTGGTTATTTTTTTGGAAATTTATATCACTTGATTTTATAATTTTTTAAAAATTTTAGAAAAATTTTAAAAATTTATTTTATAGGTTGAAAAACTTTTAAAATTTATTAATTAGATTATATATATATATATATTTCAAAAAAAAAATTATCAATTTAATTTGTTAGTATCCATTAAAATTAGGTTTTTTATTTTTATTTTATAGGACTTAATTGTACTAAAAAAAGTTATAGGATTTAATTGTAATAAGTAAAGTTGCAATAATTAATTTTTTGACTAAACCTTAAACTTGAGAGTAATACCCAAATCTCTAAACATACAATTAAACTTCTATAACTAATAATTAATTCAAGGTTGAAGAAAAAGCTTACCAAAATGATTAAGTTAAATAGTCCCAAGTGCTTGAAATCCTTGTTCTTGCAAATAATTTATGAAAATCAACTACCTAGTGATAAAGAATGAAGCTTTGATGTTTAAAGATAATAAAGCCTGAGGAAATGAGATTTAAATGGTGGGAATTTGAGGAGAATTGTAGTAGCCCTCTTGTTCTTCATGACACCACCATTTATTTTTTTAATACCATATAATCAAATTCTAGCCCATATATATATATATGTATATATATATATATGCCACATAATCAAATTCTAGCACATTCATATCATTATTTATTTATTTTGAAACAATCAAATATTGCCACATATATATAGCTTCTAGCAAAGTCTTAAAAATTTACACGTATAATCCCTCAACTTTATTGTATACTTAATTAACTCTAATTAGTCATTTATTCTATATTTATTTAATTGTTATTGTTTTTATTTATTATTTTTTACATGGCTATTGGAGACATTAATTTCATCCTTCTTCTTCTTCAAGCTTCATTTAATGAAATTGTAACTTTTGTAGGAGAAGAGCCACTCACGGTCGTGAGGAGAGGCTCATGACTATGAGGGAAGAAAATATAGCTATTGGAGTGGCAGGTGACCATTGTGTCTTGAGAGGAAGTGGTGTCTTGGGCCAATTAAGACTGTGAGGGCAGGTAATGAGGGGCTCAGGTTCTTTGGCTTCTTAAAGATGCAATTGCTCACGGTTTGGATGAGTGATCATGAGCTAGTTATGATCTGGATACCCCTGCTCATTATCGTGAGGGCAGATTGTGAGGGGCTCTTAACTCTTTTCAATTTAACGACCCTTTGAGTCCTTAGCTCATGAGAATGGCTCTCAATCATGAGCCTTGCTTGTGAGGGATGCTTGTAGACTTGTTTTGAACATTTTTTGGTTCTTGTATTTGTCACGACCCAAAACAGGGGCCATGACCGGCGCTAGGGAATAAGAATTCTTTCGAATCCGGAACCCGTAGCAAGCCTAAAAATAAAATAAAATATGCAATAGTAATAGTAACAATATTATATGCAGCGGAAATAAAAATCTTAAATATAATAATAACATTCTCATCACTGGATTTAAATCAAATCTCATCTCATCGCATATATATAAAATCTTTCAGTACAAATCCAGTTCAATATAATACATCTCTTTAAATAAATACATGAAATCCCACACTTTAATTCACAACTACTGCAGTGCCTAGATTATAAAAATAAGATTCAAGTAAATAATTTACACAAAGAAGCCAGGACGGAAGAAATCCGGCGTATCGACCTGCTACTGAGATCTGAAGAAGTTGACTCTCCTGAAAAATAGTCAACGGAGGGGAGTCAGACCTCACTGAGTGAATTACTATAATATATATACATACACTCTAAGTGATAATGCATACAATCAACAGTATATATATAATATGTATATATACAGGCAAATATACACACAGATGCAATAAAATCATTATATATATATATTTTATCTGAAAATCATCTTTTATGAAGGATCACATAGAACCCTAGAATATCGCAACCTCAGAAATAGTGTTAGACAACACTCTAGCCATACAGGCTCACTTATTCCAAATATATCCACTTAATCCATTTAGACAGTAGACTGGCCCCGAGACACTAAGTCAACCGAGCTCCAGCAGTCTGACTGCCAGTGTGATTGGCCCCGAGACACTTGGTCAACTGAGCTCCAGCAATCACACCCAACCCACATCTCACACATATCAATAATCATATCAAATCAATATCCACAAATAGTTAGTAATATAGCCTAAATACTATAGGCGTACCGGTACGTACTCGGTCCTAGTGCTGCCCACTAGGTAGCACGTTCTATTGATATCCTTCATCATTAATAATATAAAAGATTCATTCACAAAAATAAATGATGCATGAACGTAAATGAAATAACAATATAATCCATATATATACCAGAAATATACCAAAAGTAAACCAGGTATATTTCGAGTATATATACGTTAAATAATCCAGTCAAATCATAAATTAAACTAGAAATATATTTAAAAATATTTTTAAATATAATTTATTAACAAAACATGTATATAATTTATTATATACCAAAAATAAACCAAAAATATACTTAATATAAACTTAAGAAATAATCAAATTATTTATGCATATTTAATCAACATAAAACATGCACTTCTAAATCATGCATCCTAAGCATATATATATAGTATAGTAACTCACCTAGTGCGCTCCACGAGACGGGTCCAACGGGCCTGGTCCACTAGCCCTTGGTCTCGGCGCAACTAAACAAGCAAATAACGACGGACATTAGAATAAACCTAACAAAAATCCTAGAATTCGATCTAGAGTATTAAATACATAAACAAAATTAGGGTTCGATTGGATATCACGTTTTACGAGAATTCTACCGAAAATTCGGTAGAACCTCCCCTGTAAAACGGACATCTCTCTACTCAAAAGAGTAGAGCCGACCCTGCAAAGAAACACACTTTGAAAAATAGGCTCAACACAAATCCATAACCCCTCGGTCGGACTCCAGACTACAGTCCACCGACCGGGGTCTACAAACACAGAATAATTCCAGATATACCAAAAATACCCTAATAACATAGAATTACATTTTATACATAGAAATTACATAATTAACCTTAAAACACTGTAAAAACCGATAAAACTCATTTTATTAGAAAAATCGTATATTATATATATAATTGAAAATAATTCACGAAAAATAGTTTTAATTAGTTAAAAATACTAAATAATTTATAGAAATCATTTTTATACCTTAAATAACTATTAAAATCAATTAAATTACATTTTTAACCAATTTTGTGTAAAATTACCAAAATACCCCTATATATATAAATATACTATAATTACTTCAAAAATTCACCAAAAATTATAAAATTATCCAAAATTAATTTTCTCAACATATTTATCAATAATATCAATAATTAAACTGATTTAACCAATTAAATTCAATTAAAAACATAATTAACCCTAATTTTTCAAATTTACATAAACTTCAATAATTCAAAATAAATACATAAAAATTCATAAAAATTCCAAATAAATTCCTATAATTCATTTAAACACCTAATTTAACCATAAAATCCAATTTCATAATTTAAATAATTAATTTCTGAAAATTAGAAAATAATATTAAAATATTCAAAAATACCCAAAAATCCAAAAAATCTCAAAAAATTCTACAAAAATTCATACATGTAGATTGAACTACTAGGAACAACATTTGTGAAGGGAGTTTTTATGAATCAATCAATTCTAAGCTCAAAAAAATAAAAAACCCTAATGTGATCGCAATTAAAAATTTGAAACCTAAGCAATTCTAGACCATTTAAGCTCAAACCAAAGCTAGAATCACACTCACCAGAGCTCAAGGAGAAGAAAGAGACTGGAGGTGTCAAAAATGGTGGTCGGAATCGGCATGATCGACGGTGGCCAAAGTTTCGGCTTCTTCGGCCAAAATCCACTTCCAGACGCCGGAAACGGCTACCACAGGTGGCGGAAGAGGTTGGGGAAGGTGGTGTCACACCGGACGGCACACCAACAGTGAGAAATCGGCACGGCAGTGACCGGACGGCGGTGAGGGTGAAGATCGGGGAAGAAGGAGTAGTCGGGGGCAGTTTTGTAATTTTCCAAAGTTTGATTTTTTTTGATATATAATGTGTATATATATATACTTTGTACTATATAATAAAATAATATTATATTATACACATTAAATATACACCACACACATAAAATTTAATATTTTAATAATTTATACTAAATAAAATAATTAAATAACAATAAAACTAATAAATAATTAATAAAATATTAGGGTAATGCTAAACCCTAATTAAATAAATAATTATATGTATACACGGTGTTTAATATTTTAAAAATATGTATGAGTTCATGCAAGTCCGAAAATATATTTAAAATAATTAATAATAAATTATTTATGTGAAAATTTCCCCGAAAATGCAAGTCCCGGGAAAATTTTACATAAAGTACTGTAAATAAGACACAGTAATTAAAATAGGTTTTAAATACATATCAACTCGTGAAAATATCATAATATATATTCAAAAATTATTAATACTGTATATCCCGGTACAGTGTAAAAATATTTTAAAAACACTGGATATTAAAGTCTTCCCCCCTTACAAGAATTCGTCCCCGAATTCCAAAAAGAAAAGATCAAGAAGGAAAGAGATACGGGTAAAAAGCTCGCATCTCAGCTTCAGTCTCCCACGTATGCTCCTCAACTCTGTCGCTACGCCACAGAACCTTGACCATCGGAATCTGTTTCAATCGCAACTGTCGAACTTGAAAATCAACGATCGTCACAGGTTCTTCCACAAACGTCAAATCTTCACTCACTTTAACATTGTCAGGTTGCAACACGTGTGAAGGGTCTGAGATATACTTCCTTAACATCGAGATATGAAATACTGGATGCACCTGTGACATACTCGGAGGCAAATCCAATCGATATGCAACAGTGCCAACTCTCTCCAGAATCTCAAATGGTCCAATATATCTCGGTGCTAACTTACCCTTCCTGCCAAATCTCATCACACCCTTCATCGGAGATACTTTCAGAAAAACAAAATCTCCAACCTGAAACTCCACATCTCTGCGCCTAGGATCCGCATAACTCTTCTGTCTACTAACTGCGGTCTCTAATCTGCGCTTAATCACGGTGACTTTCTCTGCAGCATCCTAAATCATCTCAGGTCCAGTCAAAGCTCTCTCACCAATCTCATCCCAACTCAAAGGGGATCTACACTTCCTTCCATACAAAGCCTCATATGGTGCCATACCAATACTGCTATGGTAGCTGTTATTATATGCAAACTCAACAAGTGGTAAATGATCATCCCAGCTACCTCCCAAATCCAGGACACACATCCTCAACATATCTTCCAGTGTCTGGATCGTCCTCTCAGACTGACCATCTGTCTGAGGATGAAAAGCAGTACTGAAGTCCAACCTAGTGCCCATCGCTTCCTGCAACTTCTGCCAAAAATGAGAAGTAAACACCGAACCTCTATCTGACACAATGGACTCAAGTACTCCATGAAGGCACACAATATGCTTCACATACAACTTCGCCAATCTAGCAACTGAATAAGTGGCTTTCACAGGCAAGAAATGTGCAGACTTCGTCAACCTGTCTACAATCACCCAGATGGAGTCGTATCCATCCTTAGAACGAGGTAAACCGACCATAAAATCCATAGCTATCCTTTCCCACTTCCACTCAGGAATAGGAAGAGGCTGAAGCTTCCCAGAAGGCTTCTGATGTTCGACTTTCACTTGCTAACACGTCAAGCACTTAGCAACATAATCAACGACATCCTTTTTCAATCCATCCCACCAATATAGATCTCTGATACTGTGGTACATCTTGGTAACACCTGGATGTATGCTATAGGCTGTAGAATGTGCTTCCTCTAAAATCTCCTCTCTCAAGTCATCCACATCGGGAACGCATAATCTACCACTGATCCACAACACACCATCATCATCGAGTGTGAAATCAGTGAACTTCCCTGCTCGAACATTCTCTGCAAGCTCTTCTAGAATAGGTTCTCGGCTCTGAGCTGCTTTAATCCTATCCCTCAGTACAGATCGTACTTTAAATTGAGCTAGCAGTCCACCTGATCTACTGATCTTCATCATCAGACCTTGATCCACCAACAAATGCAACTCCTGGATCAATGGTCTCCTCTCAACACCGATGTGAGCAAGACTACCTGAGGACTTCCTACTCAAGGCATCTGCTACAACATTAGCTTTACCCGGATGATATAAGATCTCGCAATCATAATCCTTCAACAATTCCAACCATCTCCTCTGCCTCAGATTCAGATCTCGCTGCTGGAAAATGTACTTAAGGCTCTTGTGATCAGTAAATATCTCACAAGTCACCCTCTACAAATAATGTCTCCAAATCTTCAAAGCAAAGATCACTGCAGCCATCTCAAGGTCATGTGTAGGATAGTTCTGCTCATGCTTCTTCAACTGCCTCGAAGCATAGGCTATCACCCTTCCATTCTGCATCAACACACAACCAAGACCAATTCTAGAGGCATCACAGTAAACTGTGAACTTATCCACACTATTAGGCAAAGCTAATACTAACACTGTGGTCAACTTCTCCTTCAATAACTGGAAACTATTCTCACACGCTTCTGACCACTCGAATCTAACATTCTTCTGAGTCAAGCGAGTCATAGGGGATGCAATTCTGGAAAAATCTTGCACAAACCGCCTATAATACCCGGCTAAACCCAGAAAACTTCGAATCTCAGTAACAGAAGTAGGTTTAGGCCACTCAGACACTGCCTCAATCTTCTGTGGATCAACCTGAATACCTTCTTTAGACACTACGTGTCCAAGAAAAGAAGCACTCTCCATCCAGAAATCACACTGAGGGTGAAGATCGGACGGCGGTGAGGGTGAAGATCGGGGAAGAAGGAGTAGTCGGGGGCAGTTTTGTAATTTTCCAAAGTTTGATTTTTTTTGATATATAATGTGTATATATATATATACTTTGTACTATATAATAAAATAATATTATATTATACACATTAAATATACACCACACACATAAAATTTAATATTTTAATAATTTATACTAAATAAAATAATTAAATAACAATAAAACTAATAAATAATTAATAAAATATTAGGGTAATACTAAACCCTAATTAAATAAATAATTATATGTATACACGGTGTTTAATATTTTAAAAATATGTATGAGTTCATGCAAGTTCGAAAATATATTTAAAATAATTAATAATAAATTATTTACGTGAAAATTTCTCCGAAAATGCAAGTCCCGGGAAAATTTTACGTAAAGTACTGTAAATAAGACACAGTAATTAAAATAGATTTTAAATACATATCAACTCGTGAAAATATCGTAATATATATTCAAAAATTATTAACACTGTATATCCCGGTACAGTGTAAAAATATTTTAAAAACACGGGATATTACAGTATTATCCTAATTGAACCTTGAACTTTGTAGGGACTTGTTCTTGATATTTTGATGAGTTAAAAGCCTTGAAGCACTTCACTTTGATTCTTTATATTTAATTGAATCTAAAAACACACTTAGATAAAAATACTAGATTATTCAAATAATTTGTCAAAGTTAAAACTTTAGAGATTGAGCAAACCTAAGGTCAATAATCTCCCCTTTTTGACTTTGACAAATAATTTGAGGGTGTGTATTGTTCATAATCAAGTGAAGTGTATAAAGGGTACATTGCTCTCCCTTATTTCATGCATTAGGTCAAAAGGAAATTTAAGATATAGCTCCCCTTTAGTGTGTGCAAGGATGCTTATGTTTGTTTATGAATTTATAAGTATAAAATGTGTAAAGTATTATCAAGCATATACAAGCGCACACACATTTCACATTATCTCACCTTTTATTAAATATAAAAAAGAAATATGGAACTAAGACAAATGAAGAAGAGTGATAATAAAAAGAAATTCCATTAATCATAAAAAGGAAATATGTAGTTCATGATAAAAAGGAGAAACAATGAAAACATAAAGCTAATAAGTTAAACATAAAATCAATAAACTAAGTAAACTAAACATTAAGCACAACCTAAACATAAAATCAAGACAAATGAAACATCCTAAGTATAAAAAAAACATTTAAGAGAGCATCTAGGTGCTTGGATCAACATCTTGTGCATCTTTTTAAGTTTCTTAATGATGTGGAGATCGAGATGCTTGAGAAGGAGGTGGTCAAGTGCATTGTAAGTTATGGTAGGCATACAGATGATGAATATCATATTCTATATAATCCATTCACCTATTAAAATGATCAAGTGTGGGGTACACTTGATCAAAATGATTGTTGAAGTTGGATTCAACAATGGAAAGTTTATTAAAGAATCCATCAACCCAAGTGGGTTCATTATCCATGCTTTATGAAGTAGAGGGGCCTTTTATTCTCTGTCTTTAAGGCATGGGAGGTTGAGTTTGGTTTGTTTCTTGTTTATCCTCAATGCTAACCCCTTCAGGGCCTAGATTGCCAATTTGCTCAATATCCTCCAAATCTTGAGCAAGTTCTTCATTCACTACTTCTTCCTCAATTTTCTGTACCCATTAGTTGCCCACCTTTTTTAATTAGTTGGAATTTTTGTGAAATTTTTCATCAAGAAGGGAATAAGGAATGGATTCAAGATGTTTATAAGTAATTTGAAAGTGTTGGGCAATTTTAGTCACTATCCCCCAATGCAAATTGTACCAATTATACTCTCACTCACTAACCAAAGTCTCTATTGCAACCATCTTCCTAAAGCAACACCAATATTGTCTTAGATGCAATAAAGGAGAAAAAGGTCATAGAATGAGATTGTTTCATTGATTAAACCTCAAGCATAAAAGGAATAAAGTAATGAAATGATGGATATACCAAAGAATTTTATAGGACAGTGAGGATGATTTAGAATGACTCGCAAGAAAGAGTTCTACATTTGGTTTAACATGGTTTACCTAAAAGGAGTAAGGAGACCAAAGAGTGTTGGAAGATTTAAGTCCTTTATACTTGAATCTAAATAGATGATGAAAATCCTCTTTGGTTAAACAATGATCCCTTCCCCCTAATTTGAATTACATACTATGACAAGGGTTTTGTTCATTTACATTTTGAGTCCTAAGGCAAAAGGAAGATATGAACTCAATGACAAGGGAAGTAACAGTGATGAAAGGAGTGAAATTAAGAGTAAATATACAAATTTATTCAAGTAAGGTTTTCACTTGATCATAGCAACCAAGTGATTCCAAGCCAACCTTAGACATGTATCTAAAGGAAATGATTTTCCTTTTTGAGAATTGAGTGGCCTTTTGCATGATTTTGATGTAGGTGTAGAAGAGTGAAGGGTTCTTTTTAGGTGCTCCTTTGTTGCCTTTTTTTTTGAGAGGGTTGAGATAAGGAAGAGGGAACTTATTTTTAAGTGGTCTTCTTCTTTGGTACGATGGTAAGAATGAATGTGAATGTGGAGAGTTAAAAGATTAAATCAAAATAACAAGGATTTGGAGATGGTGGTTGGTGGGAGAAGAGAAGAGAGCAAAATATGCAGAAGAGAAAGATTAAAGAGAATGGTGATGAAGAAGGGATGAAAAGAGGTTTATATAGGAGAAAAGTAGACAAAAATTGTCATAAATTGAGTCAAAAAGTGATTAAAAATGCAAGTAGCCATTTTGGAATGGAAGGAGAGGTGTGGGAGTTACAATTCTAATGGAAATGTAACTCCTCGCTTATTAGGACGCTCCTTACGATCAGGTCATAACCGTGAGCATCACCCGTAAGGGGGCACTAATAGTTGAAATGACACGAGTCATGAGCAGTTGCAACCTTTACAATGACTCATGACTAAAATGCTAGTCAGTCCCTAAACTTTTGAAAAATTTTCAATTATGTCCAAAAAATATTGCAATTTAGTCCATGCGAACTAAATTGACACTAAACTTGAATGAATTTAAATATAAGTTTAATTCATCCAAAACCAAGGCTATGCTCACTATGCTCATAAATAATTGAGCATGTAAATAAGCATTTTGATGAAAATTTGATTTTGCTAATTTTTAAAATAATTAATCAATTGAATTAACATTAATAATTAATTATTAATTAGCAAAAAAATTTTTAAAAAAATTTTTAGAATGAAGCTCTTAAAAGATCAAATATGAATGTAGCTTAATTTCATGAAAAAAAGCATGTCACATTTTACACTATATACAAGCATTCCACTTAATAAGCATGTGAATCAATTTCAAATAATATTCATTCATTTAGCAATAAAATAAATAAAAATTTACACAACTGTAAAACATTTATCTATCAAAGTATATACATTAATGCAAGCTAGAGCCATCCATCATTCCATGTTCATGCTTAATGAAATTTAATCTCTCCTCATTGAGAGGTTCGATCAAAATATCCACAAGCTGATTGTTAGTATCAACAAATTCAAGCAAGATATCACCACATTACACATGATATGTAAGAAAATGATGTCTAATGTCTATGTGTTTGGTTCTTAAATGTTAAATGGGATTCTTAGTAAGATTTATAGTACTTGTATTGTCATATTTGATTGGAATGTGATGAAGTTCTATGCTATAGTCCCTAAGTTGTTATTTTTGCCATAATACTTATAAGCAACAACAACTAGTTTCCACATATTCAGCTTTAATCGTAGACAAGGCAATCAAAATTTTTTTTGCTAAACCAAGAAATTAAACATTGTCCTAGAAATTAATAAGTTCCAGAAGTGCTTTTTCTATCTAATAAGCTACCGACAAAGTTTGCATCGGAATAGCTAACTAAGTTAAAGGTTGAATTCCTAGGATACCAAAGTCCTAAATGCATAGTTCCACTAAGGTATTGTAAACTTCTTTTAATGGAATTTAAATATGACTTCCTAGGACATGATTGAAAATGAGCACATAAACAAGTAGTAAACATTATACCTGGTGTACTTATGGTAAGGTAAATGAGTGATCCAATCATACCTCTATATTGCTTTTTATCAATCAATTTCCCATTATCATCCTTGGTGAGTTAGTGGTAGTGCTCATAGGAGCCTTACTTATTTTAGCTCCTTCCATGACAAACTTCTTAAGAATGTGCCTTGTGTATTTGGTTTGGTTAATGAAAATCTCATCCTTGCATTACTTGATTTGTACTCCAAGGAAGAACTTGAGCTCACCCATCATGCTCATTTCAAATTTTCCTTGCATTAGTTTAGAAAATTCCTCACATAAGCAATGGTTAGTAGCATTAAAAATGATATCAATAATATATATTTTGAACAATGAGCAAGTCATGTTTGGATTTCTTGATGAATAGAGTTGTGTCTAGTTTTCCTTTGGAGAATCCTTTCTCTAACAAAAATTTACTTAACCTTTTATTCTAAGCTCTAGGAGCTTGCTTTAATTTGTATAATTATTTGAAAAGTTAAACACATGATTAGGAAAGTCAAAACTTTTAAAACTTAGAGTTGTTCAATATAAACCTCCTTTTCAATGAAGCCATTAAAAAAAATGCAATTTTGACATCCATTTGAAAAATTTTAAAATCCAAGTAAGATGTAAATGCAAGTGATATTCTAATAGCCTCTAAACTTGCAACATGGGCAAAGGTTTGATCATAATCAATGCCTTAGTATTGATTAAAACATTTAGCTACTAGTTTAGTGTAATACCCTATATAATTACTTAAATAAAAGGGGTATTTTTAATCAAATCATATTATTAATAAATATTTTCTTCTTTATCATATTATATTTTATTTATGCTTATATTATTTTAGGGTCGTTGATATATGTGAGTATTATTTAATTATTGTGTAAAATTTCATTGTCTATGTTATTATTATTATTATTAGTAAATTATATTAAATATTATGTCTATTTGGGTGCTTATGAATAAATGTATGTATATATATATATATATATATATATATATATATATATATATGTAGGTATGTGTATAGATGTATTTAAGTAGAGTTAAATTGTTATAAGTGTATGTGTATAGTAGGTTGCATAATACATATATATATGTGTATGTATAAGTGTATATATATATGTATATAATATATATATATATATATATATATATATATATATATATATATATATATATAATTATACTATATATATGTATATACTATATACTATATTATATATATATATACATACATACATACACATACAAATAAATAGATATACACACACATATATATATATATATATATATATATATATATATATATATATATATATATATATATATATATATATATATATATATATATATATATATATATATATATATAGATGTTAAAACATGGAACCCTCACCAACACCCTCTTCTCCGTCTGCCACCCACGCTCTCTCCCCTTCACTGTGCCGCCTTCCTCTTCGCCTGAGAACGCCATTGCCGCTGTGCGTTGAGCTTACTGGAGTGTTGTAGTAGCTGCCTTCCTTCTTCCTCGTGAGGCAGCTCCTTCTTCTCCTCGCGCAGCAGCTCTGCATCCTCCCGTCCTGCCCAGCTTCGATTCTCTGTCTGTGCCATCTCCTGGTGGTGTCAAGCTGCCTTCTGCCCCCGCCTGAGTTGCTCCATCTTCCTCATCTTCTCGGGTGGCAGCAAGTCTCCTTCCCCTCCCTCTGTTCTATCCAGCAGCTAGGTGATAATATCGGAGCAGAAGCTATGAGATCGAGGCAGACACGTGGTCGTCAGCCTTCGCATTCATCCTGTAAGCCAATAGAATGATCTATGCATGTGTTTATTTAAAGAATGCATGTGCTCGTATTTCTATTATATTGATTATATGATTTATTTAATTTAATGCTATTATTTACAATTTAAATGCATTTTATTTATTTAAAAATCGATTTGAGACATTTTGGTAGAACGGGCTACCTGGTGGGCTTCACCAGGACTATGTGCACATGGTAGAGATTGAGAGACGGATTCGATAATTGTATGATTGATGAATGTTAAACTGGGACGGGTGCCTCGGTGGAAGCCTTTGCTCTCGGGGACTGCCAGTGATTGGAAAGTTAATAATGGACTGGGATGGGTGCCTCGGTTGATGCCTTAGCTCTTAGGGACCGCCAGTGTCATTTATTTGGATTAAGTGAATGACTATAGCTTGGTGCCTCGGTTGATGCCTTTGCTCTCGGGGACTGGTAGTCTAGTTGGAATAAGTGGGCCCGGTTGGCCATTTAGATTTTGGGTTTAGGGTTCTACCGAGATTTTTCAAAAGCTATACTTATATATTATAAATTATTTTTACTATAAACATATATAGTTTTCAAAAAGGCTTTCAAACCATATAGCTCTTTTATTGACTTACTCAGTGAGGTCTGATTCCCCTCAATTTATTTTTTTCAGGAGCTTGGGAGTTCGACCTCAGACTACCTCCACGCCGGGTTTCTTCTTCACTGACTATTTTATGTAGGTCATTGTAAGCTGTACTGTGTGTTAATCTAGGTTGCTGTAGTAGTATATGTATTAACGATTGGTATGGTTTAAACATAATTATGTAATTTATTTGTGTAAACCACGCTTATGTATAAGATTCAAATTCAATTTATAATATGAGATGTTGAAACATATTTTTATTAAGCAGTTTGATAATATGTTCTGTTGTTAATTAAAGTTTAAATTATGAATGGTTTTATTTTCTTTTCCTTTAGGCTTACTACGGGTTTTGGGGGCCTTATGCCTTCCCATTCCCTAGTGCCGGTCACGTGCCCTCGGGTTCGGGTCGTGACAAAGTTGGTATCAGAGCATAAGTTCGATTAATTGTCTATGTCTGTCTTTCTATGTAACTACTGCAGCTTTAGGATTGATAATTGTCTTTGGGATGTTCTTGTTTCAAATTTCGTGTTGCGTTAAATATTTTTACCCCGTTTTGAATTTAATTTTCCTTGTCTTCTTTTCAGAATGAGACGTGTGCGTACCGACCCTGATGTCGATCTGACCCTTAGACTTGATGAGCAGTCTGTGCACGATGAGGCTTCCCTTCCTGCTCCACGTCGTAGGGGCAGAGGTAGAGGTAGAGGTTGAGCTAGGGTAGCTGCAGCTGAGATTCCAGATCAGCAGCCAGTCGAGCCTGAAGCCCCAGCTGTTGATCCCATAGCCTTTGCAGCTAGACTGATAGGGATTAATCAGGGTCTAGCAGCATTGAATCAGGCGATTCCCCTTGTACAACAGATGCTTCAGCAGAGGAATCAGGGGATGTCAGACACTGAAGCAGCACTTCTTTACTCTCGGATCGGTAGAGTTTCTTTTGACGGTATGGGTGATGCCTTAGACTTCATTAATGTGATTGAGGCATGCACCAGGATAGGACACATGGATTATCAGAGAATTATGATTGTGGAGTTATCGGTTCAGGCAGTCGCTCAGGATTGGTTTATGCAGTCGATTCAGCCATCGATGCACGAGCTGACTTGGCTAGAATTTAAGGATCGCTTTTTAAGATTTTTCTATCCTCCAGCCACCAGAGATGCCTACAGTTGGCAGCTACTCCACATCACTAGGGGCGATAGATCAGTGGAGGACTATACCAGAGAGTTTAATAGGCTGTCCCGACATGCAGAGGATATCAGAAGGGACCCTTACAGAGCAGTGGAGCTGTATGTTACTGGATTAGGACCCACTTTTATTGGTATACGTACCGAGGACTGCACCCTAGAGAGTGTGATTGAGGAGGCCTGTTTGATTGAGAGGCGACATATCTGCCAGGGCACCATAATAGATCTTTATATGGTCGGGGGCAGTGGATATGGTGTAGCTCCCGGGTACCGGCAGCCAGCATTTCACATTGGCAGTTTGAGTCAGCAGGCTGCAGGTAGTTCTCCGCAGAGTGGTAGGAGGTCCAGGACTCATTGAGTTGGTCGAGATGGATATGCCTCAAACAGGAGAACCGACAGGAGTCATAGATTCGGTGTAGGAGTTAGTAGCAACAGTAGTGGGCAAAGTTCAAGGCAGAGTAGTTCTGGGTCTGGAGCCAGTGCTTGCGCGAGTTGTGGATGATTTCATCAGGGCCCGTGTCATATGTTGACGGGCGCTTGCTTCAGATGTGGGCAGGTTGGACATCTTGCCAGAGCTTGTCCTCACTCCGGATACCAGCCACAGTACGTTCAGGGTTCATCTTCGTCAGTGGCTCAGCCCTACTATCCGATGCCTCAGTAGTATCAAGCACACATACAGCCACAGCAGAGACTGCCTCAGCCTATGAGTCAGCAGGGTCGAGGTTCAGTTGGTAGACCTAGCGGACGTGGTTTTACGCAGCCTTCAACTTCTCAGCAGGTAGGTCGTGGTCAGGCTCGAGTGTTCACTTTGACACCACAGGATGCTCAGACTTCGAATGCAGTGGTAGCAGGTATTCTCTCAGTCTGTGCATGCGATGCTAGAGTGTTGTTTGATCCCAATGCTTCATATTCCTTCATTTCTCCTATGTTCGCTTCGAGAATCGAGTGGCAGCCTTCTAGGTTGTCCTTTCCTCTGTCTGTTTTGACTCCTCTTAGTGACGAGTTGGAGACAAATGTCTTCTTTCCTTCGTGTTCGGTGATAGTTGATGGTAGAGAATTATGGGCGGACTTAGTATTGCTCGACGTACTGGAGTTCGACGTCATTTTGGGTATGGATTGGTTGTCGAGGTATTATTCCTTTATGAATTGTAGAGAGAAAGAAGTGGTGTTCAGAATTCCAGATGAAGAAGAATTCTGTTTCAAAGGTGAAAAGAGCTCCATGCCTCATAATCTCATTTCTGCCATTATAACCCGGAAGATGCTTAGAAGGGGTTGTCAGGGATACTTGGCAGTGGTAAGAGATGTTGAGAAGGAGAACGTGGCAATTGAGCAGGTGCCAGTGGTGTGTGAATTTTTGGATGTCTTTCCTGAAGAATTACTAGGATTACCACTAGACAGAGAGATAGAGTTCTGTATCAATGTCATACATGGTACGGATCCTATTTCTATGCCACCCTACAGAATGGCACCAGTTGAACTACAGGAGCTGAAAGAGCAGTTGCAGGAGTTGCTTGATAAGGGTTTAATCAGACCTAGTACATCGCCTTGGGGTGCTCCGGTGTTGTTCGTGAAGAAGAAGGATGGTAGCCTTTGCCTTTGTATTTACTATAGGCAGTTGAATAAGGTCACCATCAAGAATAAGTACCCACTTCCGAGGATCGATGATCTGTTTGATCAACTTCAAGGTGCTACATGCTTCTCTAAAATAGACCTGAGATCGGGGTATCATCAGTTGAGAATCAGAAGAGGTAATGAGCCTAAGACAGCCTTTCGAATAAGATATGGCCATTATGAGTTTTTAATAATGTCCTTTGGGTTGACTAATGCTCCAGCAGCCTTTATGGACTTGATGAATCGGGTGTTTAGGCCATACTTGGATCAGTTTGTGATAGTTTTCATTGATGATATCTTGGTTTATTCCAAGAGTGAGGCTGAGCATGTGATGCATCTGAGAAGGGTACTTCAGACTTTAAGGGAGCACAGGTTATATGCCAAATTCTTAAAGTGCAAGTTCTAGTTGCATCAAGTGGCATTTCTAGGCCATGTGGTTTCTCAAGATGGCATACAGGTGGACCCTAAGAAGATAGAGGCTATTACAGAGTGGTCAAGGCCAACTACAGTTAGAGAAGTACGAGTTTCCTGGGTCTAGCAGGCTATTACAAAAGATTTATGAAGGACTTCTCTAGAATTGCTGCACCTTTGACAAGGTTGACCCAGAAGAGTGCTAAGTTTGTATGGATGGACAAATGCGAAGAGCATTTTCAGTTATTGAAGGACTTGTTGACGTCAGCTCCAATTCTAACTTTACCCTTTGGTAATGAAGGTTATATAGTGTATTGTGATGCTTCCAGAGTAGGATTGGGCAGTGTGTTAATGCAAAATGGCCAAGTGATTGCTTATGCTTCGAGGCAGTTGAAGAAGCACGAGCAGAACTATCCTACTCACGACTTAGAGATGGCAGCCATGGTGTTTGCTTTGAAAATATGGAGGCATTAGTTGTACGGAGTGACGTGTGAGATATACACAGATTATAAGAGCTTGAAATATATTTTCCAGCAGAGGGACTTGAATCTGAGGCAGAGGAGGTGGATGGAACTCCTTAAAGATTATGATTGCTCCATTTTATACCATCCAGGTAAGGCGAATGTTATTGCGGATGCCTTGAGTAGAAAATCAGCAGGCAGCCTTGTCCATATTAGCACAAAGAGAAGGCCCATTATCAAGGAGTTGCATGGATTGATTGATCAGGGATTGCAGATGAAAGTTACCCGAAAGTGCCTTTTTGCTCAATTCAGTGTACGATCAGTATACTTGGATCGGGGTTAAGGCAACTCAGAGCAGAGACCCCCAGTTGCAGAGGATTATGTATGAAGTGCAACAAGGATAGTCACGGGACTTTGTGATTGACAGAGAAGGTGTATTGTGGTTGGGCACTAGGATTTGTGTGCCAGATGTTGATGACTTGAGAAAGGAGATTGTGGAAGAAGCACATTTTTCTACATATAGTGTTCATCCGGGTTCTACCAAGATGTATCATAATCTGAAGGATACATATTGGTGGAATGGAATGAAGAAGGACATTGCAGAATTTGTATCCAGGTGCTTGACTTGCCAGCAAGTAAAGCTTGAACATCAGAGACCCTCAGGACTGTTGCAACCCATGCCGATTCCTGAATGGAAATGGGATATGATAGCCATGGATTTTGTGACTGGGCTACCTCGAACTACTGGAGGTTATGACACTATTTGGGTGATTATTTACAGGTTGACTAAATCAGCACACTTTCTGCCTATAAAGAAGACGTACTCTACTGATAGACTGGCAAGACTTTATGTCAATAGGATTGTTTGTCTACATGGAGTACCTGTGAGCATAGTGTCGAATAGAGGAGCCACCTTTACCTCAGTCTTTTGGCAAGAATTACACAAGGCCTTGGGTACCAGATTGGATTTTAGTACGGCCTTTCACCCTCAGACAGATGGTCAGTCAGAGAGGACCATCCAGACATTAGAAGATATGCTGAGGATGTGTGTAATGGATTTTGGAGGACAATGGGATTCACACTTGCCACTGATTGAGTTTGCTTATAATAACAGCTATCATACTAGCATCGAGATGGCTCCGTATGAGGCACTATATGGTAGGAAGTGTAGATCACCTTTGTGTTGGGAGATTGGTGAAAGGCAATTAACAAGGATAGAGTTGGTGCAGATCACTTCAGAGAAAGTCCCCATTATTTAGCAATGATTAAAGACAGCCTTCAGCAGACAGAAGAGCTATGCTGACCCTAGGAGGAAGGATGTATCCTTCATGGTTAGAGACATGGTGTTCCTGAAGGTGTCTCCAATGAAAGGAGTTATGAGATTTGGCAAGAAGGGTAAGCTAGCTCCCATATACATTGGATTGTTTGAGATTCGGTCCAGAGTGGGTGAAGTGGCGTATAGGTTGGTGTTACCACCAGAGCTATCGAGAATCCATCTTGTATTTCATGTTTCCATGTTGATAAAATACGTCCCTGATCCATCTCACGTGTTACAACCTCAAACCGTAGAGCTTAGCGACGATTTGACTTACGAGGAGTACCCAGTGGCGATTGTAGATCGCCAAATCCGATAGCTGTGAACTAAGGAGATACCGATGGTGAAGGTGCTATGGAGTAACCATTCTACAGAGGATTGCACCTGGGAAACTGAAGCTGAGATGCGATTTTTGTTCCCGTATCTCTTTCCTTTTTAGCCTTGTAATTCCTCTTTTCTTTCTTTTCTTGAATTCGGGGACGAATTCATATAAGGAGGGGAGACTGTAATACCCTATATAATTACTTAAATAAAAGGGGTATTTTTAATCAAGTCATATTATTAATAAATATTTTCTTCTTTATCATATTATATTTTATTTATGCTTATATTATTTTAGGGTCGTTGATATATGTGAGTATTATTTAATTATTGTTTAAAATTTCATTGTCTATTTTATTATTATTATTATTAGTAAATTATATTAAATATTATGTCTATTTGGGTGCTTATGAATAAATGTATATATATATATATATATATATATATATATATATATATATGTAGGTATGTGTATAGATGTATTTAAGTAGAGTTAAATTGTTATAAGTGTATGTGTATAGTAGGTTGCATAATACATATATATATATATGTATGTATAAGTGTATATATATATATATATATATATATATATATATATATATATATATATATCTATTTATATGTATGTGTATGTATGTATATATATATATATATATATATATATATACATGGAACCCTCACTAACACCCTCTTCTCCGTCTGCCACCCACACTCTCTCCCCTTCACTGTGCCGCCTTCCTCTTCGCCTGAGAACGCCATTGCCGTCGTGCGTTGAGCTTGCTGGAGTGTTGCAATAGCTGCCTTCCTTCTTCCTCGTGAGGCAGCTCGTTCTTCTCCTCGCACAGCAGCTCTGCATCCTCCCGTCCTGCCCAGCTTCGATTCTCTGTCCGTGCCATCTCCTGGTGGTGTCAAGTTGCCTTCTGCCCCCGCTTGAGCTGCTCTATCTTCTCATCTTCTCCGGTGGCAGCAGGTCTCCTTCCCCTCCCTCTGTTCTATCCAGTAGCTAGGTGATCATATTGGAGCAAAAGCTATGAGACCGAGGCAGACACATGGTCGTCAGCCTTCGCATTCATCCTGTAAGCCAATAGAATGATATGTGCGTGTGTTTATTTAAAGAATGCATGCGCTCGTATTTCTATTATATTGATTATATGATTTATTTAATTTAATGCTATTATTTACGATTTAAATGCATTTTATTTATTTAAAAATCGATTTGAGAAATTTTGATAGAACGGGCTACCTGGTGGGCTTCACCAGGACTATGTGCACATGGTAGAGATTGAGAGACGGATCCGATAATTGTATGATTAATGAATGTTAAACTGGGACGGGTGCCTTGGTGGAAGCCTTTGCTCTCGGGGACTGCCAGTGATTGGAAAGTTAATAATGGACTGGGATGGGTGCCTCGGTTGATGCCTTAGCTCTCGAGGATCGCCAGTGTCATTTATTTGGATTAAGTGAATGAATACGGCTTGGTGCCTTAGTTGATGCCTTTGCTCTCGGGGACCGGTAGTCTAGTTGGAATAAGTGGGCCTGGTTGGCCATTTAGATTTTGGGT
>CANTUR010000196.1:600000-834354 GCA_947683625.1 Mallotus nudiflorus | reverse complement strand
ACTTACACTTTCCAATTTATACGAATCTCATAGGCCTGATGTATTTTGCATAGTAATAACCAAAAGTGGAGGTTAATAGCATTAACTTTCATTTTTTTTTTGGGTTTCTCTTTAGTTGCAAATAATTATTCTTCTTTGTGGATTTTCATTTCAAATGCTATTGGATTGGGCAATGTTACTCTTGTTGCTAGTTCTAATCAACAACTTACTATACAATTCTTCTTGGACTTAGATTAGCATTGTGTCACTTGTGTTCATGCAAATGTTCTTTCTACTTTGCGTCATCTTTTATGGGATAATCTTTCTCACTTTTCTTCTATTTGTACCAGTAATTGGTGTATTCTTGGGCATTTTAACTCCTATTTTGGAGCTTATAAAAAGTCTAGTGGTCATGTTCCTTTTTCATATGCTTGCAATGAATTTAGTACTGCTATAAATAATTGTAATATGAATTATTTGGATTCTAGAGGAACTTCTTATACTTGGTCTAATAATAGATTTGGTGGTCAACGGGTAAAGATTCATCTTGATCAGGCATTTTACAATAATCAAGCTCTTGCCTTCTAGAGATTCATATAGTGTTTTACTTTAATACGCCATCAGTCTAGCCATAATCCCATCCTTCTGAATTGTAATAAGGTGTAAGCTTTAGGTCATTTTCCATTTTTTTTTCCATTCCATATGGGTTGATCACCCAAGTTTCCATGTGGATGTTCGTAATTTTTTATGCTCGTTATCTTTCAATGGTAATCCTATGTTCATTTTAATTGAAGAAACTTAAGTTGCTTCATATCTTCCTTGGCAATTGGAATGAGTCAAATTTTGATTAGATTGATGAAAATGTTACTTCATCCAAGTAAAATCTTTAGGTTATTCAAGCTACTATTAATAATTTTGGTTTCACTAAAGATCTTCATTCATGGGAATTGGAAGCTCATCAACGCCTTAATTTCCATCTTGCTAGTAAAAATAATTTACTTAAAGATAAATGTCAGGTCAAATGGTTGTAACTTGGTGATAAAAACTTCAAGTTTTTTTCATAGTGTGTTGTTTAGGCGTCATCTTCAATAAGGCATTCACAGCTTGGTTATTAATGTTTCTTTGATTATGAATAAGCATATTATTAGTGAGCATATTATTCATTATTTTTCTAACTTGTTCTCTACTACTTCGGTTCAAAGGGATTTTTCTTTTGTTAAAGATGTTATTCCTCCCTTGCTTTCCTTTGAAGACAATAATCTTCTCCTTCGTGTTCCTCTAGACATTGAAATTAAAGACAATTTTTTTCCATGGATCCTTATAGTGCTTTGAGTCCATATGGCCGAACTGGATTATTTTTTAAATAGTGTTGGGACTTTGTCCGTAAAGATGTTTGCTTAGTAGTACACCATTTTTTCATTATAGGCTCTATTTTTCAGTCGTCTAAACTCTAATTTCATGATTTTAATCTTGAAAATCCAAGGAGTTGATTCTGTTGATAAATATCATCCTATTATTCTAGGTAATTTTGTTTTTAAGATTATCACTAAGATTTTAGCTTATTGGGTGGCTTCTGTAACTAGTAAAATTATTGATCCTTATCAGTTTGGGCTTATTAAAGGCCACAATATTGAGAATTGCATTGCTACTACTTTCTAAATGTGTTAACTTACTTAATTCTAGGTGTTTAAGAGGAAATATGGCCTTAAAAATTGATATCTGCAAGGCCTTTAATACAATGGACTGGAGCTTCATTCTAGTTGTCTTATAAAGCTTCGATTTTTTCTCGTATCTTTTGTCATGGATTCTAAATATTTTTAATTCAGCTCGCATTTCTATACTCATCAACGACACTCCCAAAGGTTATTTTAATTATTCTTATGGGGTTCGTCAGGGTGATCCTTTGTCACCCTCTGCTCTTTTGTCTAGCTGAAGAATTTTTAAACAGATGGTTAGTTCATTCTTTTGATAGTAAGTTCTTGATTTTGATTCATGCTCCTAGAAAGGTTCAGTGTCCTTCTTATTTACTTTATGTGGATGACGTGCTCTTTTTTGCAGAGCTTTTATGGCTAATGTCAGAAAGATTATTCATATTTTTAATGAATATGGGCACCTCTTGGGTCAATGGGTTAATTAGAACAAATAAAAAATTATTTTTGGTAACTATGTTTCTTCTAGCTGAGTAAATTCTTTATATTCTTATATTGGTTTTTGTTATGGTTCTCTTCATTTTATTGTCTTGGTGTTCCACTTTTTCCTTGGCGCTTCGAAGCATAGGTGGTTACAAGGTAAAGCTGACAAAATTCTTTCCAATTTTGATAAATGGAAGGCAATACTTTATCAATGGCAGGTCATCTAGCTTTTATTAACTCTGTTATTTATAGTTCTTTTCTCCACTCTTTTATAATTTATAGAGGGCCATTGCAGTTGATTAAACACATGGAGAAGTCCACCAAGAATTTTCTTTGCACAGGTGATGTTAAGTCCAAGAAACTATTATTGTTAAGTGGAGTCAATATTATGCTCCACTTGATGAGGGTGGCCTTGGTTTAAAAAAGCTTCAATGGTTGAATAAAGCTCTTTTATGTAAGCTTCTAAAAGAGTAGACTATAATGATAGTTTTGTCTTCTCTTTTTTTAAGAAGTTATTTTCTTAGTTTATTTCAGAAGCGCTCGATCAACTTATCTATCTTCATCCATTTGGTCTTCCATTAGAACTTGCTATTTGGAGCTCCAAGATAGTTGTTAATAAGTGGTTCATGCTAAGTCCAAACTTAGTTTCTGGTGTAATATCCTGAGTTTTTAAATATTTTTATATTGCATCGGGATATACAGTGTTAATAATTTTTGTATATATTTATGATATTTTATGAGTTTGTTATTTTTTTAAAGCTAATTTTAATTATTTTATATTATTTTAAGTACTTTACGTAAAAATTTTCCCGAAATTATATTTTCGAGAAAATTGACACATAAATAATTTAATATTAATTATTTTGACTAATTTTACGAATTTGCATGAACTGCATACATAATTTTTAAGTGCTAAAATAAAATGTATATATGTGTATTTATTTAAATTAATTAGGATTTAATTAATTACCTTAATTTTTATTATTTAGTTTTAATATTAATTAATTAATTTTAAAGTGTATAAATTATTAAATATAATAAAATATTTATGTGGTGAGAATTATTTGTGTGTGGGAATATATAATAATATTATAATATAAGTGTGGATATATATATATATATACATATATACATAATTTATTATTAAAATTATAAAGTTTGCATTATTTACCAAAATGTCATTGTCTCCTTCATTTTTTTCTCCCAAACGGTTTCCACCATTTCTTGACCATTTTCCAGCTGATTTCTTTGAATGTCACTGTGCCTCCCCATCCTTCTTCCTCCACATTCAGCTATTTCCACCACCTGAAGCTCCCTTTTTTCCGGTGTGTTTTGGCCGAATTTTTTCAAGGAAGTCGAAAATTGAAGTCAACTCCGATCAAGCCATTTCCGGCCACTAAAATTTGATGCCACTGGTCTCCTCTCTTCTCCTTGAGCTCCGGTGAGTGTGATTCCAAGATTTGTTTCACTTGATTTGGTTTAGAATTGCTTAGGTTTTCAATTTTTTCATTTCAGCCATTTAGGGTTTCAAATTTTTTTTAGCTTCAATTTGATTGATTCATGAAAAATTCCTTCACAAACTTTGTTCCTGGAAGCTCAATATACATTCTTCTAAATTTTTGTAAAAATTTTTGGAATTTATTTTTAATTTTTTGTGAATTTTTGATTATTTTATTAATATTTTCTAATTTTCAAAAATAAATAAATTAAATTATGAAATTGTGTTTTATGAGGATTATAGGTGTTGAAATGAATTATAGAAATTTATTTATAATTTTTGTGAATTTTTTATATATTTATTTGGAATTTATTAAGTTTATGTAATTTTGAAAAATAGAGTTAATTATGTGTTTTAATTGAAATTAATTGGTTAATTAAGTATATTTATTGATATTATTGAGTTATATGTTGAGAAAATTAATTTTTAGTAATTATATTATTTTTGGCGAATTTTTGGATTTATTTTAGTAAATTTATATATATAGGGGTATTTTGGTAATTTTATACTAAATTGGTTAAAAATGTATTAAATCGGTTTTAATAATTATTTAGGGTATGAAAATGATTTCTACAAATTATTTAGTATTTTTAACTAATTAAAACTATTTTTCATAAATTATTTTCAAATTATATGTATATTATATGATTTTTCTAAATGAATGAGTTTTTATCAGTTTTTAATGTGTTTTAGGGTTAATTATGTAATTTGGACTTATAAAATGTTATTTTTATTATTAAAGGTATTTTTGGTATTTTGTAAATATTTTGTGAATTGTGGACCTCGGTCGATGAATTGTAGTTGGAGTCCGACCGAGAGATTTGTAATTGTGAATTCTGTGTTTATTCTTGAAGTGTATTTCTTTGCAGGACCCGACTCTACTCTTTGAGTAGAGAGATGTCCGTTTTACAGGGGAGGTTCTGCTGGATTTTTGGTAGAATTCTTGTAAAACGTGATGTCCGGTCAAAATCCCTATTCTAATTCTGTGTCTAAAATTCTAGATCGAGTCTTTAGAATTTCCGTTAAATTTATTCTGATTCATGTTGTCATTTGTTTGTTTAGTTGCGCCGAGACCGAGGCCTAACGGATCAGAGCCCGCTGAGTTTTGTCTCGTGGAGCGCTAACATGTGAGTTATTATACTGTATATATATGCATTGCATATAGGATGCATGACTTAGGATTTTTTCATTTTCATTATATTGTTTAAACAGTAATTTAATTATAATATGATTTGGTATATTTTCGGTTTATTTTTAGTATTATCTTGATATATGAATGTTTGTATGTTTTCTATATATATTTAATATTTCACTGGTATATTTAGAGTTTATTTTTGATATATGTATGTTAGATATTTAGGTTTATATTTGTTTTAATTTAATATCTATACATGATTTAAATGTACACCGAACCATAATTATTTTATTAAATGATTAGTATAATTTAGATTTTTTCTTAAATAATTGCATGCTATATTAATAAACCTACACTTAAATTATTTTTAAGTTTATTTTTTTTGTATATTTTTGATATATTTCTAAATAAATAAATTTTTATTATTAAATTAAACCTAATACATTAGTGGTATATTTAGGGTTTATTTTTGATATATGCATGCTAGATTAATTAGGTTTATTTTTAGTATATTTGTGAGTATATGTTAAACCTAAACACATATTTAAATGAACATTTATACATAAATGTTTTATTAAATGATTTGTGTACTTAGGGCATATCTTTTGTATATTTAAGTATATTTTTAAGAAAATGCATGTTATATTATTGTTACTCATTTAAAATTTTTTGAACCATATAATGAATTTTATCTTTAGTTTATTTCATATTTTATTTGACATATATATAACCGGAATATACTGACTATATTTAGGTATATTTTTGGTATATATATATGGTTGATTTTATTATTATGAATATTGTTCTACATTAATTATTTTTCGAATGAATGATTTATTCTAAGTGAAGGATATCAATAGAACATGCTTCCTAGTAGGCAACACTAGGGTCGTGTACGTACCGGTGCGAAATAATAGGGTTGAGTGAGAGTTAATTTTGGGTGATTATAATTAATTTATTTATTTGACTAAGATTAATGGTATGTTTAGATAGTGTGATTGCGGGGCCAATCACACTGACAGGACAGACTGCTGAAGCTCGATTGACTTAGTGTCTCGAGGTCAATCTACTATCCATAAGTGGATTGAATGGTCTATTGGTTGATTGAGATGTGAGGTGATAGATATTGTGATTGCTGGAGCTCGGTTGATCAAGTGTCTCGGGCCAATCACACTGACAACCAGATTGCTGAGCTCGATCGACTTAGTGTCTCGAGGCCAGTCTGCTATCCAGTTTGGAATAAGTGTTCTATTTAGAATCAAGTGAGCCTGTATGGCTAGAGTGATGATGGGGTTGATTGGGGATTGCTATTATTAGGGTTTCTATGGATCCTTCATGAATTAAAACAAACGTTTTCTACATTTAGTATATTTATAAAGGCAGAGTTTGACATTCGTGTGAAATGTGTGTGTATATACATATATATATATATAGTATATATATATATAAGAATGTTTGATTGTTATGGTTTAGTTTGCATGTATATATAGTATAATAATTCACTCAGTGAGGTCTGATCCCTCCTCAATTATTTTTTTTTTCAGGAGATCCCATATCGTCAGACCTTAGTTATAGAGTTCCTCGCCGATGTTCTTCAGTCCCGACCATTTTATGCAAACGTATATTTTGAATTCTGATTTGTATTCTAGAAACTGCAGTAGTAGTGTTATTGTATCGGAAGAGTATTATACTTGTCATGACCCAAAAAAGGGGCCATGACTGGCGCTAGGGAACAGGAATTCTTTCGAATCCGGAACCCTTAGCAAGCCTGAAAATAAAATAAGACATGCAATAATAATAATAATAACATAATTAAAATAATCTGCAGTAGAAATAAATCATAAATAAAACAAAATAATAATCTGCTATGAGATTTAAATCAACAACCTTATCATATATATATACAAATAAACTTTTAATACAAATCCAGTTCAAATCCTTAAAGTATTCAACTCACACAATATAGTATATAACCCTTTAACAATTTTTACAACTACTGCAGTGTCTAGATCATAAAAATAAAACTCAGGTAAGCAGTTTACATAATAAAGTCAGGGCAGAAGAAATCCGCGTACGGGTCTGCTACTGAGGTTTGAAGACGATGACTCTCCTGAAAAATAGTCAACGGAGGGGAGTCAGACCTCACTGAGTGAATTACTATAATATATATACATGCATACTAAATGTCAATGCACACAGTCAAAAGTATATATAATAAATATATACAAGCAAATACACATAGATGCAATAAAATCATTTTTATGTATTTTTACTAAAAAATCATTGCTTATGAAGGATCAAATATGTCACGACCCCAAAACAGGAGTCATGACCGGCGCTAGGGAACGGGAATTCTTTCGAATCCGGAACCCGTAGCAAGCCTAAAAAAAAAAAAAAAAAAAATAAAAAATGCAATAATAACCATAAAAATATAATATGCAGCGGAAAATAAAATCATAAATATTACAATATCATCCATATCAACTGGATATAATTCAAAACTCATCACATCGCATATATAATCTCATAAATGTATAATCTTTATACAAATCCAGTTTTAACATAATACATCTCTTTAAACAAATACATAAAATCCAATACTTTAATTTACAACTACTGCAGTGTCTAGATAAAATAAATAAGACTCAAGTAGACAATTTACATAAAGAAGCCGGGGCGGAAGAAATCCGGCGTATCGACCTGCTACTGAGGTCTGAGGAAGTTGACTCTCCTGAAAAATAGTCAACGGAGGGGAGTCAGACCTCACTGAGTGAATTACTATAGTATATATACATACACTCTAAGTGATAATGCATACAGTCAACAGTATATGAATAATATGTATATATACAGGCAAGTTCATACAGATGCAGAAAAATCATTTTATATATTTTGTCTGAAAATCAACTTTTATGAAGGATCACATAGAACCCTAGAATATCGCAACCTCAGAAAAATAGTGTTAAACAACACTCTAGCCATACAGGCTCACTGATTCCAAATATATCCACTTAATCCATATGGACAGTAGACTGGCCCCGAGACACTAAGTCAACCGAGCTCCAGCAGTCTGACTGCCAGTGTGATTGGCCCCGAGACACTTGGTCAACCGAGCTCCAGCAATCACACCCACAAACCACATCTCACACATCCAATAATCATAATCAAATCGATATCCACAAATAGTTAGTAATATAGCCTAAATACTATAGGCGTACCGGTACGTACTCGGTCCTAGTGCTGCCCACTAGGTAGCACGTTCTATTGATATCCTTCATTCTTAAATATAAAACATTCATTCACAAAAATAAATGATGCATGAATGTAAGTGAAACAACAATATAAACCATATATATACCGAAAATATACCAAACATAAACCAGGTATATTTTGAGTATATATATGTCAAATAAATCCAATCAAATCATGAATTAAACTAAAAATATATTTAAAAACATTTTAAATATATTTTATTAATAAAACATGTATATAATTTATTATATACCAAAAATATACCAAAAATATACTTGAATATAAATCATATTATTTATGCATATTTAGTCAAAATAAAACATGCATTTTCTAAATCATGCATCCTAAGCATATATATATAATATAGTAACTCACCTAATGCGCTCCACGAGACAGGTCCGACGGGCCTGGTCCACTAACCCTCGGTCTCGGCGCAACTAAATAAGAAATAATTAATCGACATCAGAATAACCCTAACAGAAATCCTAGAATTCAATCTAGAGTATTAAAATACGGGAACAGAATTAGGGTTCGACTGGATATCACGTTTTACGAGAATTCTACCGGAAATTCGGCAGAACCTCCCCTGTAAAACGGACATCTCTCTACTCAAAAGAGTAGAGCCGACCCTGCAAAGAAAATACACTTCGAAAATAACACCATAAACAATCACAACCCCTCGGTCGGACTCCAGACTACAATCTGTCGACCGGGGTCCACAAACACAGAAAATATATTCAAATATACCAAAAATATCCTTAAATCATAAAAATACATTTTATAAATAAAAATTACATAATTGACCTTGAAACACTATAAAAATCGATTAAAACTCATTTTATTTGAAAAACCGTATATTATATATATAATTGAAAATAATTCACGAAAAATAGTTTTAATTAGTTAAAAATACTAGATATTTTGTAGAAATCATTTTTATACCTTAAATAAATATTAAAACCAATTAAATTACATTTTTAGACAATTTAGGGTAAAATTACCAAAATACCCCTATATATATATATACCTAAATTACTTCAAAAATTCACCAAAAATCATACAATTATCCAAAATTAATTTTCTCAACATATTTATCAATAATATCAATAATTAAACTCAATTAACCAATTAAATTCAATTTAAAACACAATTAACCTAATTTTACAAAATCACATAAACTTCAATAATTAAAAATAAATACTTAGAAATTCATAAAAATTCCAAATAAATTCCTATAATTCATTTCAACACCTAATTCAACCATAAACTCCAATTTCATAATTTAAATAATTAATTTCCGAAAATTCGAAAATAATATTAAAATATTCAAAAATACCCAAAAATCCAAACAACCTCCAAAAATTCTACAAAAATTTATACATGAAGATTAAGCTACCAGGAACAACATTTGTGAAGGAAGTTTCCATGAATCATCCAAATTGAAGCTCAAAAAAATCGAAAACCAAAAGTGGCCGAAAACTTCAACTCAAAACCTAAGCAATTCTAGACCATTTTAGCTCAAACCAAAGCTAGAATAACACTCACCGGAGCTCAAGGAGAAGATAGAGACCGGCGGTGTCGAAAACGGTGGCCGGATGAGGGAGAAACGACGGTGGCAAAAATGGTGGTCCGGCGGCACCCACGGGAGAAGAAAGAAGAAGAAGAAGAAAAAGAAAAAGAAAGAAAGGAAAGAGAAAAGAAAAGAAAAAGAAAGAAAAAGGAAAAGAAAAAGAAAAAAAAAAGAAAAAAGAAAAAAATAATAAATTTTAATAATTTAATAATAAATAAAATAATCAAATAATAATAAATAAATAATAAAATATTAGGGTAATAATAAACCCTAATTAAATATACACACACAGGCTTTATTTAATAATTTAAAAATATGTATGAGTTCATGCAAACCCGTAAATACATTTAAAATAATTAATAATACATTGTTTACGTGGAAATTTCCCCGAAAATGAAAGTCCCGGGAAAATTTTACGTAAAATACTGAAAATAATAGACTGTAATTAAAATAGGTTTAAAATACATATTAACTCATAAAAATATCATATAAAATACAAAAATCACTGACACTGCATATCCCGGTACAGTGTAAAAATATTTTTAAAATTACGGGATATTACAAAATAGAACCCTAGAAAATCACAACCTCAAAACAGTGTTAGACAACACTCTAGCCATACAGGCTCACTTATTCCAAATATATTCACTTATTCCATTTGGACAGTAGACTGGCCCCGAGACACTAAGTCAACCGAGCTCTAGCAGTCTGACTGTCAGTGTGATTGGTCCCGAGACACTTGGTCAACCGAGCTCCAGCAATCACACTCCCAAATCATTTCTTACACATCGAATAATCAAATCCAATCAATATCCTCAAACAGGTTAGTAATATAGTCTAAATACTATCGGTGTACTGGTACGTACTCGGTCTTAGTGCTGCCCACTAGGTAGCACGTTCTATTGATATCCTTCATTAAAATATAAAACATACATTCATAAAAATAAATGATGCATGAATTTAAATAAAATAGCAACATAAACTATATATATACTAGAAATATACCAAAAGTAAACCAGGTATTTCAAGTATATATACATTAAATAAATCCAATTAGATTACGAAATAAACTAGAAATATATTCAAAAACATTTTAAACCTAATTCATTAACAAAACATGCATATAGTTTAAAATATACCGAAAATAAACTAAGGATAAACCAAAAATAAACTAAAAATAAACTTAAGTACTAATTAAATCATTATGCATATTTAATCAAAATAAAACATATATTTCTAAAATTATGCACCCTAGAGCATATATATATAAAATAGCAACTCACTATTTATTGCGCTCCCCGAGATGGATCCGACGGGCCTAATCCACTAGGCCTCGGTCTCAGCACAACTAAACAAATAAATGACAACAAAAATCAGAATAAATCTAACAGAAGTTGTAAAGACTCGATCTAGAATACTAGACACAGAATTAAATCAGAATTTGACAGGATATCACATTTTATGAGAATTCTATCGAAAATCCGGTAGAACCTCCCCTGTAAAACGAACATCTCTCTACTCAAAGAGTAGAGCCGGTCCTGCAAAGAAATACACTTCAAAAATAAACACAGAATTCACAATCAAAATCCCTCGGTCGGACTCTAAACTACAAATCACCGACCGAGGTCCACAATTCACAGAATGCTTCAAAAATACCGAAAATACCCTTATATAATCAAAATACATTTTATAAATCCAAATTACATAATTAACCCTAAAACACATTAAAAACTAATAAAAACTCATTTATTTAGAAAAATCGTATAATATACATATAATTTGAAAATAATTTATGAAAAATAGTTTTAATTAGTTAAAAATACTAAATAATTTATAGAAATCATTTTAATACCCTAAATAACTATTAAAACCAATTTAATTACATTTTTAGTCAATTCAGGGTAAAATTATCAAAATACCCCCTATATATATAAATATACTAAAATTAATCCAAAAATTCACCAAAAATAATATAATCACTCAAAATTAATTTTCTCAACATATATTTCAATAATATCAATAAATACACTCAATTAACCAATTAATTTCAATTAAACACATAATTAACCCTATTTTTCAAAATTCAAAAAAATTAAAAAATAAATTTCTATAATTCATTTCAACACCTATATTTACCATAAAACATAATTTCATAATTTAATTAATTAATTTTCAAAAATTAGAAAATATTAATAAAATAATAAAAAATACCCAAAAATCAAAATAAATTCCAAAAATTCTAAAAAAATTCTAGAATATAGATTAAGCTACTAGGATCAAAGTTTGTGAAGAAATTTTTCATGAATCAATCAAATTGAAGCTCAAAAAAATCAAGAACCCTCATAGGCCGAAATTGAAAAATTGAAACCTAGGCAAATCTAGACCATTTTAAGTGAAAAAAAAGCTTGGAATCACACTCACCAGAGCTCAAAGAGAAGATAGAGACCAGCGGTGTCAAAAACGGTGGCCAGAAACACGTTGATCAAAGCTTGGGTCAAATTTCGGCTTTTCGGGTTGTTGCAACGTTCACCGACGCCGGAGAAGAGAAGAGAGGATGGCGGAGCTGCTGGTTGAGAAGGACGGAGCTTAGGGTGACACGCCAATGGCCTGAAAATGGAAGTAGCAGCGGTGAGGGTGATGGAAATCGATCGGGAAGAAGAGGAAGGGGATAATGGCAAAACCGTAAATACTGCTAAGTTCTGATTTTTGATAAATAATTAGGTGTATATGTATATATATACTCACACTATATATTATAATATAAACTCCCACACACATTAAATGTACTCCACACACATATAATTTAATATATTTAATAATTTTATACACTTAAAAATATTTAATTGATATTAAAACTAAATAATAAAAATTAGGATAATTAATTAAACCGTAGTTTAATTTAAATAAATACACATATATACACTTTATTTTAGCACTTTAAAAATTATATATGAGTTCATAAAAATTCATGAAATTGTTTAAAATAATTAATATTAAATTATTTACGTGTTAATTTCCCCGAAAATAAAATTTTCGGGAAAATTTTACATAAAGTACTTAAAATAATATAAAACATTTAAAATTAGCTTTAAACAAATAACAACTCATAAAAAATATCATAATTATATACAAAATTATTAACACTGCATATCCCGATGCAGTATAAAAATATTTAAAAACTCGGGGTATTACAATACTGTTTTGATATTGTATACTCTGAAAAATGGTCTTTGAAACTGTACGACTATGTATTCATTGATGAAAGGATTTGGAGTATTTATTTTATATATTGATTTGAAATTTTTTTAATTTTGTCGTACTTTTTAATTATTTATTTCATGATTTTATTTTTCAAAGGCTTGCTACGGGTTCCAGATTCGAAAGAATTCCGTTTCCTAGCGCCGGTCATGACTCCTAGTTTGGGTCGTGACATCTGGTTTGATAATTGGCTTGGTTATTGCATTGTTTATGCTGTGAACATTCCACCTTCCCTTTTTAAATATTTGCATGCTTCAGTTTCAGATTTTTTTATGAAGGTTCTTGGCACATTCTTCAGTCTTTCATAAATTCATTTTTTCAAATTGTTGTTGTAATCTAGAATACCATTTTCTTTTATAGTATGGATTCTTATGTTTATCGATTTTCTTCTTTAGGTTCTCTTTCATGCAAAGAAGTTTATAATCAATTCAGAATTAAGATGCCTAAGGTTGTTTGAAGTAAGGATGTCTAGTGCCACTATCTTCTGCCATTGAGATCATTTTTTACTTGGTAATTTTTATATGGTAAAATACCAATGTTAGAGTTGCCTCGATGTAAAGGTCATTGCTTGCCTTCTTGTTGTTATTTTTTCCTTAATGTAATAGAATCCTTAGACCATATTTTTACCAGATGTTATTATTCTACTTCTATTTGGTATGCTTTAGCTAGCTTATTTGATACTTCATTTGTATCTAATGGCATTGTGCATCTGTTCAAAATTGCCATGAAGTTGCTTTCTTCTCAAATTTATGTTCTTTGGAAAACGAGTATTTATACTATGATTTAGAGCATCTGGTATGCTCATAATAATTTAGTTTTTTAATGATGAGTTCATTCCAATTTCCTATTTTATTCGCTTCATCTACCAAGCCATCAAAGAAATTAAGGTTTTTAAGTCAAGTCATATGAATGATTCCCAAGCTGATCTTATTATTTTGCGTTGGCTTCAAATTTCTAGTGTTTAGAAGTAACTTTTGATGGCCATTCCTGTTATTTAGGTTCACCCTCTGATCGGTTGGACTAAAATCAACTTTGACTGAGCTACTCTTGGTTCTCCAGGTGTCACTCGCCACCGGTGGAGTTTTGAGAGATTGCTGAGGCTCAGCCTTAGCCTCCTTTATTGTTCCTATGGGCATTAAATTTGCCTTTGAAGCTAAGGTTTTAGTTATGTCCATAGCCATTAACAAGGCTTATGAACTGCAGCTCTTGCCTCTTTAGATTGAATTTGATTCCACTTACGTAGCTCATCTAATTCAAACCAAAAGTTTTATTGTTCCTTGGCGAGTTCGAGCTTTATGGTAGTACTGTCTTAACTAGTTGGGCTCTTATCAGTTCTATATTATTTATATTTATCGAGAAGGAAATTACATTATGGACAAATTGGCTTTCTTAGGTCTTTCTTTATAGAATCCTCAATAGTGTTCTTCTTATCCTCCTTGCTGCTATAATCTTATACTTAATGACACTCTCAACTTAGAGTCATATAGATTTTGTTAATTAATTTTTTGCCCTTACTAGGTTGTATCTTCATTCTTTTGTTCATTATTCTTTTATTAATAGTAAAGTTGCTTCTTAGCATATGATGTTGGTGTAAAGGGGGTGCCAACCTAGTTAGGATGCCCAGGTGCAGTTCTTGATGCTTTGATCACCAATTTTTATTACACACACACATATATATACTTGAATTATTCATTAAATACCCTATTGTCACCATATATATATATATATATATATATATATATATATATATATATATATATATATATATATATATATATATATATATATATATTTTCCTAGACTTGATTTGTATAACATCTGTCATTATTAATTACAACTATTATCAACTACTCTTATTATCAACAATTATTATAATTATCAGTAACAACTACATCATAGACTGTGTAGGTAAGAACATTTTTAGTTTATTATTATTATTGATAACTTATTTTTAGGACCTTTAAGTCTACACCCTGCAAGAAATTAACAAAGGGGCAAAGTAAAAACTGGGGAGGATCCCCATAAACCCTCCGATACTTAAGTTAAAGAATGTAAAGAGAGAGAGTTTAAAAAGAAAGAGAGAGTTTAGAGAGAAAAAGAGAGTAACCCTTGCATAAGAAAATAAACCCTTACTAGAATAGAAATATATATGGGGTATCAAGAGTCCCCCCTAAAAGTATGTTCGAATATTTATGTCCGATGTATCCTAACCTAATGGTGATGAATAATTTGGAAAATTGATTCTTCTGTTAGGAGAGAGAGACCACGAGTGTAATTGCATCTAATGCAGAAGGGTGATTTGAGGTGGTTAGCCTCAGTCACAAAAAAGGGATAATGTTTGGTATCGAGTCTTGAGATTACAGTGTTTGAACATTAAAGCATGAAGATGCCAGTTGCACTTATAGATGCTTAATGCATTAGAAGTGCAGCCCGAGTGTCGAACCTCGGTACTACATAAGTGACCTGAGGGTGCCAGCTTTAGTCACTAGACTTAGATGCTTGGTGCATTAGAAGCGCGACTTGAGTGCCAAACCTCAGTATTATGGAAGCAAATTGAGGGTGCCAGCTTCAATCACTATACTTAGATGCTTGGTGCATTAGAAGCACGGCCTGAGTGCCGAACCTCAATACTATCAAAGTGACTTGAGGGTACCAGCCTTAGTCATTGGACTTAGATGCTCGGTACATTAGAAGCATAGATTGAGTGTCGAACTTTAGTACTATTGAAGTGACCTGAGGGTGTCAGCTTCAGTTATTGGACATAAATGCTCGGTGCATTAGAAGCACGACTGAGTTCTAAACCTCAGTACTATCAAAGTGACCTGAGGGTGCTAGCTTTATTCACTGGACTTAGATGCTCGGTGCATTAAAAGCATGACCCAAGTGCCAATGACAAGATGAGGACAACTACCAGTGGGATGAGCGGGATTGTCAACCACCATGTCTTTTGAATTTTGAATTATCTAACTGTCACATCTGTTTTGTATGTTAGAAAACGAGACATTTTAGCAGTTACAATAATAACTGCTCAATTAGTGGATTTTTCTTTTGCCTGGAATATCCTTGATGTTACATAGGAGAGATATAAGTAACCGTAAGGGCAGTAGTGGTCATTCTAGAACCCTCTACTCCTCTTTAAATAAGCCAATCCTTTTGCTAGCCTCACTTTTTCTTTTTTGCTACCTTTTTCTTGCTAGTTTTCCTTTCAAGTGTTTTTTACTTTTGTTTTTTTTGCATTTTTTACAGACCTGCTTTCTTCCTTCTTCCAGGTGAAGTCTCTTATCCTTTTTATCTTTGTAGACACCCAATTTCAGGATGATATGTTATGGATGTAGCAAAGGACTCCAGTGATGAAAATGTCTTCGATACTTAATCTTTAAAAAATTCTAAGGGCTTTTAAAGGAAGGATTTAATATTTTCAGGGACTAAATCGCAAAGTTCTTTTTAGGACCTAATTACAAAATTTAAATTTTTTCGAGGGCCTTTTTATAATTAAATGTTGAAAAAAAGTGTGTTGGAATTCTATAATTCCGACCAAAATTATGTAATTCCGATCGGAATTATGTAATTTTGATCAGAATTACAACAATTCTGATCGAAAATTACAACAATTCTATAATTCCGACCAAAATTATGTAATTCCGATCGGAATTATGTAATTTTGATCAGAATTACAACAATTCCGATCAAAATTACATAATCCCGATCGAAATTGAATTCTTCCATTTTTTCTATTTCTGTTTATTTCCAATTCAGTGTTTTAATTGGTTTAAACTTCCTAATTAACTCAATCCTATCCGGTTTAAAATTTCTAAATACACTTTAGGAATTAGAATCATATTAGGATTAGGGTTAGGCTTCCTGGTTCTGCTATAAAAAGAAAGAAAGGAAGGTAATAGAAGGGGGGAGGAAAAGCAGAAAAGGGGCGTAGAAAAGAAAAGAAAAAGAAAGGGAAGAGACGGGAGAACAAGAAGAAAAATCATGATTTTCTTTTGAATTTTTTACTAAAATTCCTTTTGATTCAACAATCAATTCAAGACTCGTGAAGAATTTTTAAGGAGAAAGATTCGAAGATTTATCAAGAACGGTGAACTATCAATCTGAGAAGCACCCTAAATCATCCATAAGCATATCATCTTCTTCTATTATTTATTTATTTATTTATTTGATTATTTTACATTATTATTATTATTATTATTATTATTATTTATTCATTAATCATTGTTTTATCTTATTTTTGTGGTGATTATGGAGGACAACGTATGATGATCATGTGGGAGGAATGAATTTCATGAGAAGTCCGTATAAGACTATGGATAAAGCCTCATAAAGACTTAGTTTCTAGGGTTTTATTTTATTTTTATCTCTATTTTTATTTATTGTTTTATTTTTATTTTATTAATTATTTTATGGATTAATGTAATAGCCCCAATAATGGGAATAGTAATAAAACCATATGTGTGGTTGCATGATTTTTTGATTAAATTGGCTAGTAAATTTAGGTTTCTAATTAGGTAATTATTTAAAATCAATAAAGGAAGTACATTAATTTAGGTTGCATGTTTATAAAATTAGGGTTTTAGTAAGGATTAATTTAATTATTTATTTGATCTTATTTAATTTTTTCCTTGTATTTTTATTTGATTTTGGGTTTTTTCATTACTTTTGTGTGTTTTGGACCTTAAGCCCACTTTAGGTCTTAATCTATTTATTTAAGGTTAGGTAATTCTTTTAGCCCATATCACTTAATAATTAATTAGGTTTAATTAATTAAAATATATTTTTAGATCCATAATTAATTAGATTTTATATTAGAAATATCCTTAGGTCCATTTAGTTAATTAGACATAGGCCCACCTAAGTTAGTTTAATTAATTTAGACTTAGCTCACTTAATTTAAGCCTTCTTTCATAATTTGTAGATTTAAGATCATTATTTAATTAAACATATAGAATTAGGTCTATTAATTTAAATACCTTCATAACATGTAGAATTAGGCCCACTTTTATTAAAATTAGTACACTTAAGTTCATTTAAATAAAATCAAAAGCAATTAGGCATTTAGGTTCACTTATAATTTAAAACATGTAGATTTAACTCATTTATTTAAAATCCATGTAGATTAGACTAACTTAGGGATTATGTGATTTATTGAATGCATTATTTACTTGTATATTTCATGACTAGTTTGCCGTAGAGTTGATTGTTTTTTAGGGTTTATATGAAATTGCATGTAAATAGAGAATATGATAATGATTCATAAAGTAATTCTAAATGAACGCAAGACAGAAAAAAGTTGGTATTCTGTATCCAGAATCTTTTGGTTGTGGTGCTAGCTTTCTTTTAGGGAATCGAGTACCACCTTTTCGATTTGTTCCAGTTATTACCCTGGGTGGCGACTCCTCATCTCCACGCCATGTCTTTGTGACAATGGTTAGTGTGTTCTCTAGAGCTTTGAGCTCAAACAGTGAAGCGGTTGCTAAAATCTTGGATGCGCGCTAAACCCCCACCGTCTACAATCTTCTTTCTTTATTTCTACTTAATAGGATCCATGGCTCTATGAGAGTAAGTTAGTTTAAATCTTTTCGTATATAGGATTGATGATGACATGCTCAAATGTTATAGAAGATGATTTACCATTCCTCAAGAATTTGCCTTGTACACTATAAACAAAAATTTCAAGGCTCATACCCCTCTTTTAGATTGACAAAAATGAGTCGTGTACTTCGATAAGTTAGAAAGGAGGTTGAAATTTCTGTTAGATCCTTTCGTTAGGAGCTTTTTGAATAAATACAGCCCTGGCTAACTTCACCTTAACAATTACTAGATATTGACTGGGTATATAGAATTGATGCATAGGGAGGATAAAGAGCTAGATCTAGACATGCTCAGGTATATGTATAGCTTGAATAAGAAAAAAGGGAGCTGATGTTTTCTTTATCAGTTGTTCTAAACCATAACATTTTTGTTAAACTTTCGGACCTTCATAAGAAATGGAGGTATAGATTTTTTATTATTGAGTATTTATCATATTTTATCAATATCCAGTGGATGTGGGTTGATGATTTCTAAAAGGTTAAGTGTCCCACGAGGTTACTCGAAGAAGATACTAAATTGGTTATGAGACTGTTTATTCAAAGTATATATAATGGAACATCTATTGAAAATTTATCTCAGAGATACATCTGGAGAGTCTACCTTGAGCGTATAGATGTTAGTGGTAAGTTTTGAGATTTTGAAGGTATTTTATGAATTTTATTCTTTTTTATTTATAGATGGCTGATTATTTCATTTTTGTGAATAGAATCTTTTTAGATGGAGAGCCAAAAGAGCAAGTGGCACTTCATAATGATTAACCTACCTAAGATATGGAGATCTTGGAGGCTCAAGTTGATCCATGCCTGAGTGATAAAGGAAAGGCCATGCTCGATGATACTTAGAAAAAAGCATATGAACTTCTTAAGAAGCGCTCCTAGAGCATAGAGTTAGGTGATGAGGAACAGGTTGGTGAAAAAGTGTTTATTAAGTGTCTAAAACTTTTCGGATGCCCAGATTCAAAAAGATGGATTTTACCAAAGGTGAAGCCTTTAAGTGTCACTAATCTGCAAGTTAGGGATCACTACACTGAGTCTCTGCAGTTGTCGGATGACATTAAAAAATGGCAAGAGGAAGGAAGGAGCGAGTTGTTTAACTCATTGATTACTCATGCCTTAGAGGTAACTTATCCAATCTCGGCTGTAATAATAATTTCCATGGATGTTTTTATTTTTTATCTTTTTATACTTGTCTGTCATATGGCTCACTGGTTGTTTTTAGCAAAGGATAATTATTTTATCCTCTAGAGTGAGTACAATATAAAGTAGGATGAGGTGGTACTTATGATTGACTATAAGAAGAAGTTGGATGCTGTAAAACATGCCCTAGAGCTCATCAAGATTGATAGCATGAAGTTTAAGTCAGAAATTGAGGAGAGCTTAAAGAAGGTCCAAGAGCTTGAGCATTCACAAGCTCAGCTTACATCAAGGAACAAGACGCAGGATGCTGAGCTCAAAATTCTAAAAAAAAAGTTAGCCGATGAAAGTAAATCCCAAGGTAATGACCTGAAGATTTATCAGAAGATGGTGAAGGGATTTCTTAAGGCCTATAAATTCAAGCGTCAGAGGGTACTGTCAGCTCAACATCCAGATCTAGATTTTTTTTAACCTGGAGAAGATAACTCCCAATGATCTGGCACGACTAGCTACTGTGGAAGATGCGGCTACTAAGTAATCTCCTGAGGATCCATAAGCCATCAAAGAGAAATATACTACCGGAGCTACTTCTTCTGGTGCCAAATTCACTTTGTTTCCTAAATATTAATCTTTGAAGATATTGAACTCTATCCCAATGATGGGATTTTGCCTCTCGAGTCTAAAGTTAATTTGTAAAATACTTAATAAAGATTATCCTTGGAATGTAACATTTTCAACGATGAATGAAGTATTTTTATTTCTCAAAACTTGTTAAACTCCAAATTCATTTATTAATAGTATTTTCTAAGGCTGTTTGAGTTCCAGTATCAAGGTAGCTCTTTTTCTTGCTCATTTTTTTTATCTTGTATGCCCCTTTGTTCAATTTTTCAATGACTTGGTAAAGGCCTTCCCAATTAGGTTTGAGCTTACCTATGCTGGAGTTTCCTTTTCCAATGTCAGCCCTTCTAAGTACCTAATCTCTGACCTTAAACTACCTTGGTTGGACATGTTTATTATAATACTCTATGATCCTTTGCTTCTCAGCTTCTACTATAATGGATGCTTGTTCTCTTCTTTCTTCAAGTAAATATAAGCATATTCGGGCTTTGTATTTTCCATTTGACTTTTTTACTAGCACCACATTAGCTACCCATTCTAGGTGTGTCACTTTTTTAATGAATGCAACTTCTAATAATTTTTTTCCTCAAAAATCACTTTCTACCTCTCATATGCGAAGTTCCTTTTTTTGAATAATAGGTTTAACTCCTTGTTTGATGTTTAAACTATGCGAGGCAATCTAAAAATCTACCCCAATGATTTTAGATGCTTTAAAGGCAAAGCTATCAGAATGTTTGATGTGGACCTTGCTTATTCCATTTTTGACTTCGTCATCAAGCTTATTGCCAATTTTGACTATCTTTCCTGTAGAAATTCATAAAGTTTGGACTTGATCAACTGGCTCAGGATTAGTGCCTTATTTCTCAGTTTTTAGGAATTCTAGGGGAAATGCTTCCATCTGGGGTTTGATAGCCAATTGATAGCATTATCTGGCCATATCTTAATCCCCATGAATTATTATGACCTAGCCTTCCAAAGGAATCTTCATGGTTAAATGCCTAATGCTCATGGCTGCATCAATTTCATAAAGGATTGGTAGGCCTATAATGCCATTATACACGATAGGAAGATCTAGCACATTGAATAGAGCTTTAATAATTTTCACATCCCTAGCATATCAGTTGCCAAATTCTAACACTAACTCTACTAGTCTCATTGGTTATATGGTTTCACTACAAAAGCTTGTAATGGGATTCCAAATAGCTTTCAAATCAATGGCATAACCTCCCATCACCTTATAAGCATTCTCAGATAGTGCATTGACAACACTTTCATCATCATTTAGTAATCTTTTTACTAATTAATTATTGATAAAAGCACTCACCACTAGAGCATCATTATGAGAATATTGAACGTGTTTCCTGTCTTACGGACCAAATATGGTGGTCTGCTTCTTTTTTGAGGTGGGGCCTTCTTCCTTCTGAGTTCTTTTAGGCTTTCTTTTAGTTGCTTCTCCTTCAATAATCATGTTGATGACTCTAGTTACTTCATTTTGAGCTTTCTTTGACTCTTGTTTATCTCTATCTTAATCATTAAACTCTTAGTCTCTTCTAGTTGTATCAGTGAATTTACCAATTTTCCTATTTTGTATTAACTTTTTTATAACATTCTTTAATTCTCTACATGCCTCAGTCTCATGCCCATAGTCCTGATGGTATTGACAATAGAACCTTCTATCTTGCATGGCCCTCCTAGTTGGACTCAGCCTTCTAGCTAGTGTTATACTTAACCCACTCTATCTGATCCACATGAGAATTTTGGATCTGGAGGTGTTTAGTGGTGTTTACCTCTCTGCCTCTTTTTTGAATCCTTCTACTGGGTTTTTGAAGTTCGTTCGTTAAAATCTAGGCCTTTTTGGTTCTGACCTTTCATTTTTTCTGATAGGTGCTTTCTTATCATCCCAGTGCATCCTCCTATCTTCTTCAATTTATATCATCTTTATCACCATAGTAATTATCTCAACAAAGGTGCTAGGTTCTTTTATCATGATATTATCTTTGAACTTCCCCAGCTGGGTCCTATTCTTCAAGGCCTCTATGGCTACTTCATCAATTAAGTTCTTGATTTGCATAGCTACCTTGTTAAATCTATCCAAATAACTTTTCAATGACTTTATAGCCTCTTATCTATATATCTAAGGATCATTGAAGTTTTTGGCAGGAGGAACATTGATGATAAACCAAAAACTAAGTTTGAAATATCTCATTTAATTCCTCAAAGGATGAAATAGAATTCTTAGGAAGTCGGTGGAACCACTTATGAGCATTCTTGGTGAGTGTACTGAGAAAGACTCTATATATGATTCCGTCATTTATATTCTGAAGCAGCATCTCGGTCTTAAACGAGGATATATGGTTTATTAGATCCCTAGTTCCATTAAACTGGTCTAATTGAGGCATTTTGAACTTGGTTGGAATCTTCATCTTGATTATTCTACTTACAAAGGGTGTTTTTCCTTCTAGAACACACTCATCTTCTTTCCAAGGTCCAGTACGAGTTTTTTGTATAACTTCATAAACTTTTTGAGTTATCTTTTAGCCATCTAAGGTCAGGATTGTTATGCTAGATTCTCCTTCCAGAGCTTTATGACCTTCTCTATTTCCATTAGACATATTTGGAGCTGTTTGTGGTGTCACTATATTATTCTCTAAATGAGTTATTATGGGATTACTACTTTGAATCAAGGCATTCAACTATTATTGCATCAGGAGCATCTAGATTTGAATGTTTTGAATAATTGCTTCTTTAGTTAATGGAGGTAGGTTGAGTGTTTGGGTTATTGTGTTTAGGTTTGGTGTGTGGCAGGGGTTTCTGACAAACTTAGAAAAGGTATGGAGGGTATAGGTTTGTTGTTATGCTATAGAGGAGCATAATAAGGGAAGTCATTACCTAGTGTTAGCCATCCCTAGGTATTACCAGTTGGAGTGTATACTCCGAGTGGAGCCTGTGATGAGGGTCCAATATACTGAAAAGGCGTCGACAAAATTATTGGTTGAATGGGTGTTGACAAGTTAATTGGAGGAACAGGGGCTGATGGGTTAATTTGCATATCTAGAGTTAAGATTAGTGGTGGACTGGAGGTCATAGTGCCAATCTCTTATTCGGTAGATACTTAATGGCTTTTAACTCAAGAGTTCCCATAGACAACGACACATGATAACTTATTTAAAGGACCTTGAAGTCTAAGCCCTTTAAGGAATCAACAGAAGGGTAAAGTGAGAGGTGTGAAAGATCTCCACAAACCCTCCGATTCTTAAGTCAGAGAATGTAGATAGAAAGAGTTTAGAGAGATAAAAAGAGCAAAGAGTATGAGAAAATAAAATGAATAAATATAAGAGATATAAGGTTCTATTTTTAGGAATAGTGATGCTCAAATCTAAGAGGAATAAGGTTTCTCTGTGATGTAGGTCTTGTTTTTAGTTGTGGAGTATTTCTTTCTATCTGAGGTCTCCTTAATTAGGAATCCTTCTCCTATCTAATTTGAACTTTTTTCCTTTACAAGAAGTAACCCTTAATAGAATATAAATATGTATATTGGGTATCAATAATAATAATTATTATTATTATTATAATTATATTTTAGAGTGTGTAGGTAAAAATATTTTTATTTTATTATTATTATTATTGTTGTTGTATCCTATAGTGTGTAGGTAAGAACATTTTTAATTCAAAACTTTTACATTTCTAAAATTCAAATTGGATACTTCCATTTAGCCCAACTGATTTAAGCCTCATCTGTTAAAGTGGCCATATATGTATATATTGGGAACATTTTTAGTTCCAACATGTATTCTTTTCTGCAGCTGTAGGGTAGTGTCTATATATATCAGTCTCAGATTCATTTTCATGAATTGTGTACTTAGTCTTCCAAAAGAGCTTTAGTTAATTAATTAATTCTTTCAGCTGTAAAGAACAGGAAAAAAAAAATTATTCTACCTTTATCTTGTTTATTCGTTGATTTTTTTTTTTAAGAAAAAAAATTAAACAACGAACTGAAGTGAAAGCGAAAAGTTTAAAAAATACAGTGATTTTTTAAAACTAATCTTGCATGTTTTTTTATTTTTACCTTGTTTTTCAATTTTTTTTCTTTTTATTTATAGGATCTTCTTTCTCACTTGATCCGCTTCATCCTTTTCCCAAATCCATCACTAATTATGACAAAATTTGCAAAAGTAACACTATTAATAATAAATTTCCAACAACAAAAAAGTTATCGATGTTTTTCTTTTTTCCTTTTTCTTATTTTTCTTATTTTTATTTTTTAATTTGTATTTTTGGTATTATGGATGTTGATAAATTTTTGTCAATTCATGATTTTTTTTAATTTGATGTGTGTGTTATTTTATTTTATTTTTTATTTTTGGCATTTGGGTGATTCTTAGATTATATTTTTTTGTTTTTAAATTTGTGTGTTGATTTGGTGAGTATGTATTATGATTTTGTAGTTGTTTTGGTTGTTTTTAGTTATATATTTTTGTTTTTATTGGTTTGGCTTGAAAAAATTTAAAGTATTATTTGTTATTTTATTTTGCTAATTAAGTTTTCTTAATTATTTTATTTATGTTTTGGTACATAAAAACAATTTCCATATTTTTAAATAATTATTATCAAATATATAAAAAAAAATAACCACATTTTTAAAAATTTTCCATTTTTTATTATTTCGGAAAAAATCCCTTTTTTTCATTGAGTAGATTGTTGGGTACGGTGAATTCTTGTTATTTATGATAGTTGTAGTAGAAGCCTATATTCTCTCATAGTCATGTGTTCTATTCAATTTAAAAAAATTTATTTTGAACATAACTCTTATAAAACATAAAATTAAAAAATTTTATAAATCAATATTAATATAAATATAAAAAAAATTATATAAATTAAAATAATATTTAATGAAAGTGATAATATAATTAAAAGTAAAAAATTTCTGACTTTTATAATATTAGTTTTACTTTTATTTATATTATTTTAAAGCTAATTTCAGCATTTTATATATTTAAAATTATTTAAAAATAAATTTTTATTTATTTTGATATTGTATGAGTTAAGTACAAATAAAAAAATTTTAAAATTAAATAAAAAATAATAAAAATTGAGAAATATCATAAAATTAAAAGTTCTGGATATGCATGCAGCGTTGTACCATTGTATCATTTATTTATGTCAAAATGAAGACATTTCAACGACAAAAGAGACGGGGAGGAGCATGGATCTGTCTGTTCCATCATGCATTGTCGGGTGGGCTCCCAGGAATAAAACGTTGGTTCTGGTCCACATTATCACATGTAATGTAACAATTGCAAATGAAGAATGATTAGACCAAATAATAGCTGCATTTTGAGCTATCAATAGCCAGTTCAAATCTCGAATTATTTCAAGAATGTTGTTCGTTATGAACAGGTTTTAGATGATTCCTCTGTAATCTTGTCTTCTTTCTTTTTGTGATTTTTCTTCCTTATAATTCTTGCTTTTAGTTGCAAACTGCAAAGTCATGTACATCCTTGATAACTCGGTCTCAGCAGGAAAATCATAGTACCAAACCCATATAATAGCATCTTAGCAGTACAAGAAATTGCTAGAGTAAAATCTATAAGATTCAATTTAGATGAACTCTTACACATATTTCTTGCTTACAAGACCAACGAGACATGCTACATACACAAGAAGAATTGTTACATGTAGGTCCAACATGTTATGTGAGAGACAGGAGGTACCAATACCATTGCCTGTCCTAAAGATGTGTGATTTCTTCATGAATCAGATAAATAGTGCATCCAAGATGAAAGAGTATCCACAACAAAGAATTCACATTAAAACTATCCAACTCTTCCATCCCCTGGTTGAGTCCGTGACTCCAAGAATAGTCTTATGGTTGAGTAAATGAGCGAAGGTTCAGCCATTGCACCTTTTCCATAGTCCCCACAAGCTAACCTTTTTGTGACGGGTGGAATGAGGGAAATTCCAAGTTCATCGATCGACATTAGATGCCTTTCTGTGAAAGGATTATTCCACATGAAGGTATTCATGGCTGGTGCAACAAAAAGGGGCTTGTTGTAATCCCATGCTCGGACAATGCAGGTCAGCAGATTGTCACACAAACCCCCAGCAATCTGCATTAGTATATATGTTAAAGATAAAGATGCTATTAAAAATATTATAAATATGATAGCCAACCATATTTTACTACACAAACGCAACAGACATTTAAAAAATGGAAAAAGGAAAAGGAAGAATAACAATATTAAACTTACTAGGGAAACTTAAGCGAATCAAGAAAAGTCACTCTAAAATATAAATTACTAATGAAATTCTTGACAAACATGCATGCACTGGAAGATATATAAATAAAATAAACAACATGCTCCTTGTTATTTACCACAAGGTCCAACACATAAAGGATCCTAATACAGGTGCTGCCATGATTCAACATTTGCTGAATAACTGTAGCCCATTCCAGTTCATGAAGCCAAATTTCAAAGGCGTGGAAGAGGCATATTACTCATCCACCAAACATAGCAATCAGTTCACCTAACTAATTATTATTAAGAGTAAAACCAACTGTCCCAAGTATGAAGGGACTTGGTCAAACCAAAATCCTATAACTTGACAAAATAAATTCCAAACCTCATTGTAACAAATGCTAGTTAGAGTATGTTTATAGAAAAACCAAAAACTATGAAGATGGCAATGAGTTATATGTGACTAAGGGGGGACAAAAAAAAAAAAAAAAAAAAACACACACACTTGATCCACCATATAAGATAAATGGATAAAGTAGAAATTTTCATGAAGGGGAAGGGGTCAAATATTAGGGGAATGATGACTGTCATTTTGGCAATACACCAAAGAAGCAAGACATTCTTTGAAGTTTCATAGGACTTTTTACCTTGCCAAGTGTGTTTGCTGATAATGGGGCAATAACCATGATATCAGCCCACCGCCGCAGCTCAATATGAAGAACACTATCTCCTATTTTATTCCAACTAGACCATTCATCCTCATCAGTGTAAAGAACAACATCCTTAGGAAGGGAGGCTCTATCAATGAAATGTAAGGAAGCCTTTGTGGCAACTGCTCTCACTTCTGCCCATTCAGAAAAACAATGGCAAAGATTTCCAAATTTTATAGCAGCCACACTTCCACTAGCAGCAAGTAGGATCCTGGGTTTCCTAGGAGATGTACTAACCTGCATCGGCTCTCTTTCTGTCGTTGCTGGTTCTGAGTATGCCATGATCTAACCAACCAAAGAAAGTATATATATATATATATATATTACTAACTTGCATATTCCATGTTATTGACCAAAAAATTCATGCAAAAACTTGCCATTAATGTCAGAAGAAAAATTGTGCATAACAACAAAGCTCGAACCTAACAATTTTTTTAACCCTTTGAATGACTATAGGAATTGAAGGAAAAAAAAAAAAAAGTAATGTGAATCCATGAAGATTGTCATATACTCTAAACTGTAAAGACCAACAAAGCAATTGCCAAAACACATATAAGCCATAGAAATCATTACTTTTGTTCACTGTTTTTTCATGGCATTCTTAGATCTCAACCTTAATTATTTTTGAAGGAGATTCCAGATGAAAAAAAAAAAATAGTATGCCATTCATCCATTTCAAGAAAAACTACAAACAAAGACATAGCCAGATAAATCTCTAAAAGCTTGCAAAGAAACAAATAAATTTTGATCTCTTTTGCCAACAAACAAAAGGGTAATTCTCTAGTTGTGTTACCTGTAACTACAAAGCTCATTGCAAGCGATCACAGTTAACACAATTCAGTCCCTAATCACAATAACACAAGAGGGTATTTCTCTAATTTCTTAACATTAGCAGCTCTATTATCATGAACCAATCATCATTCCACTTTAAAGTTCAAATATCATTTCCTTTAAGGCAAATAATCAAACAGATTATAAACACCATTCAATTATAATTTCGGTGCAAATAAACAAAGACGAAAAATAAAATAAAAGAAGCTTACTTGGAGAAAACTGAAACCAAAAGGGGGATGATGCCTTAAACCCTAGCTCAATGTTTCGTCAATTAACAGACTTCTATTGACTCACTGAGTCCCAAGTTTGACAACTCGAGTAAACGCACTGTAAACTGGTAAAGGTTAGGGCTTGGGAATTGCGATTAAAAAAATGTCAAACAATGTAAAATGCTTCTCAAATGGAGGTTACTTTTGTCATTTCGACAAACAATATTACAATTAATTAGCGCCAACTTTTTTGTTAGGACAAAAGCTCATTATAAGTTGGTCCCAAATTTATCGTAAAAATATCGTGACGAGAAATGAAAGTAATGGTTCAGCTTGATACTGTATATTGGAGCTGAGTTATGATCACATATGATGTACGTTCGTGAGTAGTAAAGTTAAAATTAGCATAATTGAAAATGCATTTTTAATATTTTTATATTGATATTTTTATTTAATATTTAAGTAAATATACAAAAATTGTTAATTATTATTTTGTAAATAAATGTATAAAATAGCTATTTATAACATAAACCAATAAAATCTAACAGTTAAATTAGTTAAATTGTAAATTAGTATTATAATTTATTTAATTTTAATGTAACTTTTATATCACTTCTTTTTTAGGCTTTTGAATTTTAAAATTTAATTTTCTTAAATTTATAAATTTTAATTATGCTACATTTAGTTTTTGCATTAAAAAAAAAAAATCTGACCCTTCCCATTTGGTGTGGTAGGAGAGACCTTCAATGTATCATTTGTTTACAGTTCAATCCCTTCCTTCCAACTCCTAACAATACTAACATTATCTCTCGTTGAAAAAAAAAAAAATACTTGGGGCCTTATTTTGTGCTAAGATTCAAATTTTTATACTGGTGATAATTATTGTGTGTTTTTCTTATATTTTGATCTATTATACTGTTTTATCCTTAATATTTAAAAAAAATATATTTATTCTTGATATTTGCAAAATTATATATTATTTCATCCATAAAAAATAACTAATGAGTGTTAAATATTACAAATGTTAGGAAGAAATAAATATTTTTTTAAATGTTAGAAATAAAGTAATGTAATAGGTTAAAAGATAGAGTTACACAGTAATTATCCTTTTTATAATTTATATCAAAATTTTTAATATAAAAAATGAAATATATGGAAATTTGACTAAAAGTGAAATTTAAAAAATAATAGTATGTCAAGTAACTTAGTAGGTGAGTATTTTATTTTTTTAGATAAAAAAATAAAATATTCATTTATTAAAAATTAATAATAAATGTTGATAAAGAGATAATACAAATAAAAATAAATTTTAACAAATATCAAAATAAAATTTTACAATTGTAAAATTTGTTATCATTGTTTTTAAATCACATTAATGTAACTCTTTTAATAAGCGAATAAAAATTAATGACTAAAATTATGTATGATATTTTGTAATATTTTTATAATTTTTTTCTAATATAATAAAAATTAATGAATATATATATATAACTCAATATAATAAAAATATAGAATTTCAGGAGCCAAATAATAAATTTGGCTAAAAAAATGGAGAATGTAAGAACAATGATGACAATTGTTCCCCTTAACGGTTAATGGAGAATGTGGGGATTATCATGACTGTCTCTATCGCCTAACCCATTCTTTTCTTTTCTCTTTCTTTTTTCCACTTTTCTTCCATTTACAATTCCTTTTGCAATTCAAGAGAAAGCTAAAAAGCAATTTAGGCTCCACATTTGACAAAGATTATTATCATATATTTGATCATTTTGATAAAATTTCATGATCAAGTGGATTTAGGTTTATCTTATTAATTTTTGCAAAGTGTTTAACATGAACAATTTGTTGTTTCATTGTAAAATAAATTTAATTGATACAAAAATTCAAGTATAATTTTTTTTTTTTTAAAATTAAGTTCTTTTTGTTATATATATAATAACTAGGTTTTTGACACAATGGCATAATCAAATGAAAAAAATAATGAATGTTAATAAGGTTATAAACTGATAAAAATGATGATCAACTTAATAAATGGTCAGTGTATAATTAAATTGAACATTTTTAACTGTTTAAATTTTTAATTTCATGGTTTAATAAAAAAAAATAAGGTTCAATTTGTCCTTCAAATTTTTCATAAAAGCTTAATTTGGTTCAAAATGACATTTTGCTCTCAATTTAGTCCAAAACTTGGGTTTAATGTGTCATTTAAACCCAATTTCTATTAATTTATGGAGCGCGTAATACACCTCCTAATTAAACATTAAAAAGAAATTAAAAATGGTTTTTTTTGAGAAAAACCAATATAAAAAACAAAAACAACAATACATACTGTCAACTATAACAATCTCTTCAAGAGAAAAGGGAACACACTGAGACCAACTAGCAACATCAACATCTAATGAAAATGCAAATTTAACTAAGTTATGTGCTAACACATTAAGAACAAAAGAAAATAAGATAAAGCTAAAAGAATAGCTAATCTGCTTGCCTAAACATGAAAGGTCCTTCACTGAACTTCTGAGATTGTCAATAACCTTCCTACTATCACTTTCAATAATAAGCAAAGAACATTGTAAAGATAGAGCATACACCAGACCTTCTCTAATTACCATCGCCTCAGCAATGTACACCTCAGAAGGAGGTAAACCTTATAAATAATCCACAAAAAATGCAGCACTTCCCTCCGGCATTGATTTGCTACATTTTATTACAAAAATTATGCAGCACAGATTCCATTTTGTGCATTTAATCCATTAGCTTGGCCTCCTCATCTATTTGTGCCACTTGCTGAAATTGCTTGGGCAACTCATTGCTTCTTTCTTTCACTTGACATTGCAGCCACCTTCAAGCAATTCTCCACCTTACAACCTCTTCAACTTTCATCATCATGCACATCTACTTTAACATTGTTGACCATTAGCATGATCAAACTCCTAATTTTAGACTTTGACAAATAATTTTGATACTAATAATTTTAACTAAATGTGTAGGAAATTATATACCAAACATATACCAAGCATATACATTTTTGGATGAATAGTGATTTTTAGGGCTAATTCAACCTCTGAAATTCAATAGGCCTTTTAACATTTTTAGAGCTCTATAATGAGAAAATGATCTTCTTCACTTTTAAAGTAGACATCTTAATCTTTTCAAATTGAGCTTTCTTGTCAAAATCTAGGCTCATTTGTGTATGAAAATCTTCATTCGAAGTCAGCATATGCAGTTAATTTGCATAACTCTTAGTACTTTAACAAGATCTTGAGCTACAAATGTCCAATGAAGATGATTCAAAGTTTTATGAACATCTAAGACAATTATCTACAACTTATATAAATAATGTTTAGGCTAAATCAATCTTCTTCAGTCCCATTCATGAGCATCTTATGAGGTGGTCATGAGTTGTCCCTGAATAATGACTTTGGAGCATGTTTTTGGTAAAAATGGGCAGAACTCCTCACGAGCACTCTTCACGACCTTGAGTGCTCGTGAGCATACCTCTGACAGCATTCAACAAAAATATTTGAATGCAAAGGATATATTTTTGCTCATCACAACCGTGAGCATCCCTTGAGCTGCCAAAAGTCCAAGAATTGATTCAAAATCAATTATAGTCGTTGGAGACATGTTTGTTACATCCAAAAACTATATTTTTTAGTGTTTTTATATATAAACACTCCTTATAATTCAATGAAAGGTTAAAAAACTTATTTATTATCCATTATCTCTTAAGCATTCAATTGAGCTCTCAAAATTCTCTTAAATATTTTTTTGTTTGTATAAACTCTTGTGAGAGTTGGTTGTGTATTAGAAATAAAATTTCTTTTCATATTAAATCTTGGGAAGATTAGAAGGGAAGCGAGATTTATTTCTAAAGGAATTGATTTAAGTGTTATCCATTGAAACACTTGGGATTTATTTTTGAGTGAGCCTTGAAAACTTAAGTTGTAAGGTTGTAAGAGTGAGCCATAAAACTCTTATGTAATCTCAATCTTGTGAATAAGATTGTGGATGATTCAAAATCCTAACTTGGGGATAAGTTAAGTGGAGACGTAGGACTATTTTTGAATCTGAACTCCTTAAATCTTTGTGTTCTTCATTTTTCCTTCTCAACTTTCATTAAATTCTCGCAAAGAATTCCTTTAAATTGTCATTTTTATTTGATAGTCCTATTCACCCCCGCTCTAGGACTTTTTTAAACATTAACCAAGTTTCGGTAGTTTTATCATAAATAGCCCTTAAATTCTTCATTTTTCTCATTAAAACAAGTATAAAACATTCAACAACAATTGCCACAATTACCAACCAGATAAAATCCCATAAAAAAGATATAGGACTTTATAAGACTACCATAGGGGCACTATCTGACCGTAAAATATAGAGACTAAACAAATAAAATGTTAGATATTAACAAATTACATTGTCCATGTCTCATTTAAGCTAGCTGAGGCCGCATTTCCAACGATACCTCCACCACCACCTCGAATTTCTTCTTTGTTGAACAAGCTTTCCTTTACAGCTATGCCACCACCTCTACTAGCACCTCCTCCACCGTTAAAACCACCTTTAAATCCCATTAAAATTATCGAGAAAACATTACAATAATTACCATTTTTCTGTAACACATCATTATGAATCCCAAATTTACCAAATCTTAAAATCTCATAACAATTAGGAAATGAACTCTAGATGTAAGTCACTTTCAAAATCAACCAAGTTAGTGAGGTGAAAAAGGGTGGTGACAATGGCAGAATGATCATTCATTACTAATTGATTCTCCAAAATCACTACCACCATGCCAAACACATCAAATTCATCATCGGAGCAGCTTGAGACAAGTAGCATGCCATCGAGATCAACTATTATTGATTTGTATGAAGAGTCACTATATAATGTTATTGACAAAAAGTTTTGTGCCAGTTGCATCAGCGACATGGCTTGGCCAATACCCTTTTGTGATGGAAAGTTTTATGGTGCTAAATTGGTAATGTGGTTGTGGTGTGGCGAGAGAGAAGTAAGTGTCTGAGTCTATAACAGCAGAGTATGACAAAAGTGGAAAGGTGAATAAAGATAGTGGTGAGCCCAGACCAAGATAAGAGAGAAGGGTTATGGTGTGTGATGAGAATCCTAGTATGATAAGGAATCCAAATCCAATAAAGATTCAAAATGTAATAAGGAATCCTAATCAAATAAGGATTCCAGATGAAATAATCTTAATCAAATAAGGATTCAAGATATGACAAGGAATCCAAATCCAATAAGGATTCAAGGTGTAATGAGGAATCCTAATCTAATAAGGATTGATGACCCTTTGACTTATGATGGAAGTCCAATCACATGGGCATGTGTTAAGAATATGAAGGAAGCAATACGGGCTCAAAGTATAAATCTGAATCAATCTGATCCATTTGAAGCACATGGAATTAATTCTAGCCCAAAGCATATTCATTTGGTGGAAATTGAAAATTTAGGCCCAAGTAGTGTTATTGGTTCCTAATTGGATGCATTAAGCCAAAGGAATAATTATTCATGGTGCAAGGCCCAAGATGAAGCCCAACTATATGTTATTTAGTCCATTTAGTATTAAAAAAAAATTTGGTTGTGTTCCTTATCCAAATTGTTTTAGAAGTATTTATTTTTAGTTAGAATTACTTTTCTTTAGCTTAGTTGGCAAGCAAAATAATTCCTTACCTTTAAGGTTTTGTTTTCTTATCATCTAGGGATTTATTATCCTTATCTTTTAATGATTTGTTTTAGTCTATGTTTAGGATTAATAATTCTTATAATTAACTTATATTGTAGCCTATTTTGGCATCTTTTTCATCAATAAAAAAAAGTGATAAATTTTTGCTTCAAATTACTTGGAGTTTTATTCTTTGAACTTTCTAAACAAAATAGGTTGTTTAATAGTTCACTTGTCTTATCAATTAAAACATCCACATCTAATTGTGGCAACTTCCTGATAGCTAAAGTTCTTAATTGTTAGATAATTAAGGGTTCTAGTTTCCACCCAACTTATTTCTTGGACGATTTAAGGTGTGGGTATCAATAGATTGTTGTGGGTTTTATTTGTTAGATAAACTCAGTTTGCATCAGTTTGGTATCAGAGCTTTGGCTCTAAGAATCAGGTTATGTATCCTTTTTTTTTTCATTCGTTTATCATTCTTTGTGTTTCTTCTTTTAATCCTTCTTATTAGTTTCATCAACATTCTTGTTTGTTCATCATCTTTTATTTTATTTTATTCAAAATTCATTTTTTTTACATCATTCTTTGTCATCTTTAATTTCATTTAGTTGTTTCTTTAAAGTCTTGCATCAAGTTTTGACAAAAAAAATTAAAAAAAAGAATAGAAAAAAAAAAGAAAAAGAAAAAGAAAAAGAAAAAGAAAAAGAAAAAGAAAAAGAAAAAGAAAAAGAAAAATAAAAAGAAAAATAAAAAGAAAAGAAAAGAAAAAAAGAATTTGGTCGTTTCTTTGAAATCTTTAAAGTTCTTGCAAGTCTTCTTGAAAATCTTTGACTTTTTTTATTATTTTCTTGAAAATTATTGAACCAATTCATTAGAATCTTGAAGTTTCTTTAATTTCATATTCAAATCTTAATCCAAGATCAAAAATCTTGAAATTTTAAGTTACAAATTCATTTTTTCTTGGGTTTCTTTTGTGCAAATTCATTTTTCCCTTATTTGTTGGGGATGTCTTTGTGGTTAAGATTAAATCTTAAGTAGATTACATATTTATCTTGCTAGATTTAGTCATATCTTATTTTGTCCTAATCCTTATCTTATCCTAAAGCTTTTCCTTGTCCTAAAGGGGTTAGACAACTCCTTTTCCTTATTTACATCTTCTTTTCCTTATCTATAACTCTTTTGTCTTATCTAAAACTCCTTTTCCTATTAGGGTTAAATTCATTTTTTTATTCTTTTTTTTTTGTGCAAATTAAACCCAATTTGATGATTTCTAGTCACCCAAAGTTGCCAAATTCATCCAAATTCACCCAAAGTTGCCAAATTCGTCCAAATTACTAAACTTGAGGCTATTAAGCACGAATTTGTATCATAACAGAGATTCCTTTATTTTGTAGTGTGAATGATCCTGATGCTTATTTGAGATGGGTACAAAAAGTAGAGGATGTGTTTGAATGTGAAGAATATAGTGAGGTACAAAAGTGTAGACTTACTTCTCATCAATTTAGAGGTCGTGCATATTTTTGGTGGAAAGATTTGATAGCATTTTTAAGAGAGAATGGAAATAATGAGGTTAGTAATTGGGAATTAATAAAGAGGTTAATGACTAGACATATTATTCCTTCTTATGTTAGGGATAAATTTTATCTTAAATTGCAAAGGCTTAAACAAGGAGATGAGTTAAGTGTTGAAGATTATACTAAAAAGTTTAAGTTGTTTATAATTGCAAGTGATTTAGGAGAGTCTGAGGGGCAAAAAATTGAAAGATTCATAAGTGGGCTTAAGAGTGAACTTAGATAAGATTTTGAATTAGTTTTATAATGGAATCAGTTTTTATCTTTGAAGGATGTAATTGCACTAGCTTTAGAGAGAGAGAGTTAGAGTAATAAGGTTGATAATGAGAGTGCTGCTAATGTTGAAGTGGTGCTAAGTGATCATGAGGAGAAACAAGAACATCAATTATGTGATCAAATTATAAAGGATAGCATTATTCATGAAGAGAAGTGTGAAAAAGAAGTGGTTGTATATGAGGAGTCCAAATTAGAGAGTGCATCTGAGAAGAATGAAAGTGTTAAAAATAATGAAATTGAGATAAAAGTAAAAAGTGAGCTAAGTGTTAGAACTAAGTTGAATGAGCAAAGTGAGGAAAATGGGAAACATTTGGTGAGAGAAAACAAGCAAGGCATGAGTGAAGAGAAAAACCTAGAGATTGAGAGTATCAAAAGGGATAGAGAGTAGTTATTCATCATGATTATACTAACAACTTTACTCTTTATTTTTCTAGTGTTTTAAAACTTCTTTTACATAATATTATGCCATATAAAGATCCATTTGATAATGTTGTCAAAGTATTTTGTGCCTACAAGGAAATCTATAGAGTTTTTAGTCGAAGCAAGGAGAATTCATATTTTAAGTTTAAAAGGAAGCCACAAGAATACAATTTTTACAAGTTTATGAAATTAAGTTCTATGCTCCAAGTATGGAATTAAGTTCAAGTTGTTTTGAAGCTGCTTGTGTGGATCCTTACATCAAAGGAGAAATTTTTAGCTAAGAAGCTTGTGTTTGACCCTGGAGGAATTATGAGTTCATCAATTTTAAAAGATGGGCATGATTCGAGGATGAATTATTTTGAGGAAAGGGGGAATGATGAGAATCCTAGTACGATAAGGAATCCAAATCCAATAAAGATTCAAGATGTAATAAGGAATCCTAATCAAATAAGGATTCAAGATGAAATAAGGAATCTTAATCAAATAAGGATTCAATATGTGACAAGGAATCCAAATCTAATAAGGATTCAAGGTGTAATGAGGAATCCTAATCTAATAAGGATTGATGACCCTTTGACTTATGATGGAAGTCCAATCACATGGGCATGTGTTAAGAATATGAAGGAAGCAATACGGGCTCAAATTACAAATCTGAATCAATCTGATCCATTTGAAGCACATGGAATTAATTCTGACCCAAAGCATATTCATTTGGTAGAAATTAAAGATTTAGGCCCAAGTAGTGTTATTAGGTCCTAATTGGATGCATTAAGCCAAAGGAGTAATTATTCATGTTGCAAGGCCCAAGATGAAGCCCAACTATATGTTATTTAGTCCATTTAGTATTAAAAACAAATTTGGTTGTGTTCCTTATCCAAATTGTTTTAGAAGTTTTTGTTTTTAGTTAGAATTACTTTTCTTTAGCTTAGTTGGCAAGCAAAATAATTCCCTACCTTTAAGGATTTATTTTCTTATCATATAAGGATTTATTATCCTTATCTTTTAATGATTTGTTTTAGTCTATGTTTAGGATTAATAATTTTTATAATTAACTTATATTGTAGCCTATTTTGGCATCTTTTTCATCAATAAAAAAAAGTGATAAATTTTTGCTTCAAATTACTTGGAGTTTTATTCTTTGAACTTTCTAAACAAAATAGGTTGTTTGATAGTTCACTTGTCTTATCAATTAGAACATCCATATCTAATTATAGCGACTTCCTGATAGCTAGAGTTCTTAATTATTAGATAATTAAGGGTTCTAGTTTCCACCTAACTTATTTCTTGGACGATCTAGGGTGTGGGTATCAATAAATTATTGCGGGTTTTGTTTGTTAGATAAATTCAGTTCGCATCAATGTGTATTAGGGTGAAATTAGGTGAAAAAGAAGCAGACTCAGGCGAATTGAGAAGGAATTGGGACTAAGGCAAATTGAGAGGGAAGGATTTAGGCTGGGTGGTGGCAAGGTAAAAAACGTGATCTAGGAGGATTTATTATTAGCTATAATTAATTGGTTATATTATAATCAATTAATTATATTTATTTACTAATAAATTACCAGGGGTTGGTTAGTTATAATCAATTAATTATGAATAGTTAAATCCTTAAAAAAACCATTGATTGTGAATGATTTATATTTGTTTACTAACTTTAGTTATCTATTCTAGGAACAAGGTATTGTATATAAATCGTGTTACTTGAATGAATTAATAAAGCAATTGAAAGCATTTTCATACTTACAAACTTATTTTCTTTGTAGTATTTTTATTTCTTTCTCTCTTATTAAGCAGTCCACTTCTAAAAGGAAGTAGTGACACTTATTTTTACTCAAAGTTCTATCTCCTAGAAGTTTTGTATCAAGTGGTATCAAAGCTCCAGATTCGACAGGGGTAAAGGTGGTTTATGGTCCTAACTCATGGCCAATGCAAAACTTCTAAAGAAGAACTTATAGGTCCTTTGCTTGTACATCAGAAGCTAAGATCAAAGAAAGTAGAAATGTCAAGAGAAGTAAATAAGACTAGTGATAGTAATGATTGTATCACTAAGCTTGAAGAATAGGTGTAATTATTATCAGCATCTATTTCTAAACTAGTAGAAAATTTAAAAACTCCGAAACATTAATATATATCCCCTTCAAAGAGAAAGGTCATAGATGACAACGAGAATAAGGAAGACACATCCAAGAAGACAACACCGGAAAAGAAGAAAATCAGAGAAATGTAAGTGCTTTAAAAATTGATTTTAAGGTTAAAATTCCTACTTACAGTGGTGTTATAGATGCTGACAAATTAGATAATTGGATATATACATTAGAAACTTATTTTAATACATATATGTATTCTAATGCTGAAAAGATCCAATTTGCAAGCCTAAAACTCTCAAGTCATGCTATTACATGGTGGAAGTCATACAAAAAATGGCATAATGTTTCAGAGTTGACTTGGAGTAAATTCAAGAAATTGTTAAGAAATTTTTTTTATCTTGTTGGCTATGAAGAAGAAAGTGGTACAAATGGCAGCACTTCAATTAAAAGTTCGATCAATTAATACAAGACTATACCTTTGAATTCCATAACCAAGCTTTGGTATTAGATATAAACATTGAAGATTACAATGTCTTTATGAAATATATTAGAGGATTTGCTGATTACATACGGAAAAAACTAAAATTGTTCACCGTGGAATCAATTAAAAAAACTACAGTCAAAGCCATTACCATAAAGGCTAAATACAAAAGACTTTACAAGAAGGATGACAAATATACAACTGTAAGTAGATCTAAATGGAAGAATAAAGGCAAAGAGATCAAGATGGCCTAACACAAAAAAATTACTGTGATAATTGTAATTACAACGAACATGTCAAGAACAAGTATTGGATACTTCATCCGGAGTTGACCTAAGAATCAAAGGAACAACCAGGGAAGGAATGACAGGAAGGCCATATTGATAGTGCAACAGGTAGAAGACCTTCTAGAGTTAAAGCAACCTGGCACTACACTTGCCTTAATGACTTCACCAACAGATGCCACAGATGCTTACAACTGTGAAAAGCTATTCCATTTGAACATTTGTCATGACCGGCGCTAAGGAATGGGAATTCGTGAGAATTCAAAACCCATAGCAAGCCTTAAAATTAAAACTCATACCAAACATACCATAAAAATACCTCGGAATTAAAACTTTTTAAATCAAAAGGAAATCTCCATATATATATATATATATATATATATATCATAATAAAATATTTTATAATATTCAAAATACAACCATTAAAAATAAAAATCATAAAATACATCAAGCATGTAATACTACTGCAACGTTTAGCAATACAAGGAAAGGATAATTTAAAATTTACGTAGATCAACCGGAGAGGAAAGGGTTCAGCGAAGAGAACTACTATAAAAGGTCTGATGGGAGGAATCCTAAAAAAAATATTTAAGGCGGGTCTGACGTCACTAAGTGAATTATTCTTATATATATGCATGTAATCTAAGAATATAGATGTTCAAGCATCAATATAATAATAGTTATACATTTATATTTATTTTAATTTATACATGTATTTCATACAGATTCTTGAAATTACATTTTCGATAAACAAATAAATGCAATAATATTTAGGTGGAGAACCGAAGTAGAACCTTAAAATATTCCACAACCTCAATCACTGAACCTCACTAGCTAATAAGCTCACTTAATTCCAAAAATATTTCTCTTCTCAATTTTTGACAGTAGACTGATCTCGAGACACTAAGTCAACTGAGCTCCCACAGTCTCACTGCCGACATGATTGGCCTAGAGACACTAGATCAACTGAGTTTCCACAATCATATCGCTCTTTTATCACAAATCTCAATAATCAATTAATCATATCTCAAATCAATAAATTTATGGTCTAGCATTTAACATACTGCTGCACAACAGCCCTATTGTAACCCAATAGGTGACACGTTCTACATCTAACCTCCAAAATAACATTTTATAAATAAAATAATAAAATCATATATTAAATATGAACAACATCTAATTTTATACAAATAAATATTTAATTTAATATATATGCAAACATAGTATAATGAAATTCATATTTATTAAAAAGTGTGGATGCCAAAATATTTTTATATGTAATTCATACATATAATAATAACTCACAGTTCGAGTGCGCTCCTCTATTCCTGTTCGACTGACTCGGTCCAGTAAGCCTAGCTTATTGTGCAACTAAGAAATAAAATATTAGAATTAAATTTCTAATTTTATACATCTAGAATTTTTAAAGAACAACTCGATCTAGGATATCACTCGACTAAAACTCAAAACTTAGGACCGATCCAATATCACATTTTACGAGAACAAAAATTCGACAGATTCTCCTTTGTAAAAATGACATATCTTTGTACAAAAGTAAAGTCAATCCTGCATGCAAACACACTTCAAAATATCCATAAAGTTCAACTTCTCGGACTGGGCCCCTGAATTACAATTATTGTCCAATCGAGAACTAACACAATCCACAATACAAATAATATAAATTCCAATAATTCACAAAAATCATAAAAATTCATTTAAATATCACAAATAAATTTATTTACATAATAAAAGTATAAAAGATATTTATTTCCAAAATAAATAATAAAATCATTATTCATATATATTTTTTCAAAAATTACTAATAATTAACAAAATAGGAAATAAATTATAAAAATTATTTTAATGCTATTTATTACTCAAAACTGTTTAAAACATAATAATTAGTAATAATTTCAACTAAAATATAAAAAAATTCCTAATTTTTTCAAAAAATCATTTTTCATATAAACATTCAAAAATTCATAATAAAAATTATACACATAATTTTAATAAAATTTCTTCACAAAATTTGTTCAAAATAATTAGTAGAATTTATTAAAAATATAACATTCCCGAGCTCGAAACAGTACCGAAATAGTGCTATTTTGAAAAAAATTTTAAAATTAAATCTAAAAACATATTTGGAAAGCTCATAATCTCTACAACACTAATCTAAGATCAATTTAACATAAATCAATTGAATTAAAACTCAATTTCACAAAATACCCAAATTTAGCCTAAACATAATTTCACAATTTCAAGAGACTTACTGGAGTTGAAAACTAAAATTGATTAAGGGCTGAAGAAGTCCAAACGATGAACTTTGGTTTGAGATCGGCATCAGCTCCCGTCGTTGCCAGAAATGTCTCTAGCAAGGGGAAGAACATCCAGCAACGTGAGGAAAAAGGGAGAAGAGGAAGGAAAAGAGGAGGGGAAGGAGGTGGCGAGGCTGCTACTGGTTACTGGCAGCATTAGGCAATGATCGATAGTGGCGAGGTGGCTAAGCAGGTGGTGGTAGTGAGTGGGGGTGCTATTAGGAGTGGGGAAGAGAAGATAAAAGAAAAGGAAGAAAGGAAAACTAAAGGAAGCAAGGAGGGAGAAGAAGAAAAAAATTCTTATATATATATATATATATAGTGTCAGACAATGATTAGTGGTGGCAAGGTGACTAAGCAAGTGGTGGTGGTGAGTGGGGGTGTTGTCAGGCGTGGGGAAGAGAAGAGAAAAGAAAAGGAAGAAAGGAAGAAGGAGGGAAGCAAAGAGGGAGAAGAAGAAAAAAATGCTTATATATGTATATATATAGCGTCAGGCAATGATTGGTGGTGGCGAGGTGGCTGAGTAGGTAATGGTGGTGAGTGGGGGTGTTGTTAAGCGCGGGGAAGAGAAGAGAAAAGAAAAGGAAGAAAGGAATAAAGAGGGAAGCAAAGAGGAAGAAAAATAAAAAAATACTTATATATATATATATATATATATATATATATATATATATATATATATATATATATATATATATATATTTTAACACTGAAAATTCCAAAAATTTAATTTCATAATTTATAAAAATTCAGGTTATAACAATTCCTCCCCCCCCCCTTACAAAAATTCGTTATTGAATTTTAAATAAGAATAACTGAATACCAGAATTCATCGAGCAAAAAGGTAAGGGTAAGCCATCCACATCTCGGCCTTGGTCTCCCACATAAGCTCCTCCATAAGACTTTGACCATCGAGATCTGTTTCAAATATAATTGGTGAACTTAATGGCCAACAATCACAACTGGTTCTTCCTTGTACATCAAATCTTCATTCACTTCCATACTCTAAGGTTACAACACGTGCGAAGGGTCCAAAATATACTTCCCGAGCATCAAGACATAGAACACTGGATGCACCTGGGATAAATTCAAAGGTAATGTTAATCGATAGGCAACCATGCCAACTCTCTCCTGAATCTTAAAAGGTCTTATATATTTCGGTGTCAACTTTCCTTTCTTGTCAAATCACATAACACCTTTTATAGGTGACTCCTTTAAAATATATAGTCTCCGACTTGAAATTCCACATCCTTGCATTTCAGATCTACATAACTCTTCTATTTACTAGTTGTTATTTCCAATCTCTTTTTTATCAAAGCGGCTTTCTTGGATGCGTCCTGGATAATTTTTGGTCCAGTCAACTCTCTTTCCATAACTTCATTCCAACATAGAGGAGATTCATATTTCCTTTTATACAGTGTTTCATATGGTGCCATCTCAATATTACTATAGTAGTTGTTATTATAAGCAAACTCTATCAATGGTAGATAATCATCCCAACTGCCTCCAAGATTCATTACACACATCCTCAACATATCTTCAAGTATTTAGATCATTCTCTCAGATTGACCATTTGTTTGGAGATGAAAAGCAGTACTAAAATCAAATTTGGTACCCATCACTTCTTGTAACTTCTGCCAAAATCGAGAGGTAAACACTGAACCTCTATTATAAATAATAGAAACAAGCACCCCATGAAGACATACAATTGTAATACCCTATATAATTATTTAAATAAAAGGGGTATATATATATTGGCATTCTGCCAAAAAAAAAAACTCCAAGATTATTTTATAATTTTCAGTAACTTCATTTTTCTTGGGTATGATTTTAATTTCTCCATTCAAAACAAATGGATTGGGTTGCTCTGAATGCATGAATATGAAACTATGGATTTAGCTTGAAACCACATGGCCCATATGTGTCGGCCCAAACCCAAATCTATTTCACCCTTTTAGTTCCAAGTCCAAAAATGCATTCCCACATTGGAAAAGAAGAGGCAGCTCAGACCAAGGGCTCATCAACCATCACTATCCTACTCCTTGAACATAGCCAAAATCATAGAAAATCCCCAACAAATTCACACATAATAAAGCATGCCAGTGAAAGGAAGCATGCCAATAACTATGTAGGTATCATCAGGCAGCCATAAGGTAAAAAGGAAAAAGTGTGTGATGGCAAAAGGCTATGGTGTTCCTTCATTAGTTTTGTGTTCGACTTTCCTGCCATTTGGAGTTCCTTTAGTTCTTTGTATCTCTGTGCTGCAATGCTAAGCAATTTCTCTATTTCAGCAATTTGACCCTGGCGATTTTCTTTCTTCTTTGAGATGTATTTGGGCGAGTTGCTGTAGGCGAGAACTAATTCGAGAATTGCATCCTCAAGGCCTTCAAATGATGCTTTGCCCTTCCAGCTTGACAGTAAGTCATGCTCACCCGATTCCTTCATTTTCTTCCTTAATCTTGGTAAATCCTAGGTTAGTTAGTGTTGGTTAGTATGTATTGAAGTTAGTTTTGATTTTCTTTGGAATTTTTGGTAATTTAGTTAATTTCCAGAAAATTATTTAGTATTTAATTGGCTTTATTTGATAGTAATTTGAGTATAATTCATAACTAGGGTGATTGTTATTAATTATTTTGAGTGAAACAAATTTTATTGAAATTTTTAGGAATTATTGTAATTTTGGTAGAATTTTTGTAAATGTTAGTAATATTTTGCTAATTTTCGAAATCATGGTTATAAATTATGAAAATTTGATAAATGAGGTTATTAGTGAATATTATAAATTTTAGAACTCAAATTATAATTTTTGAGATTTTTATACTATTTTTATAAATATACTTGAGTTTATGCCAAATTTGATTTTTGGTTAAATAATATTTTTGGGAGAAAATTTGTTGGTTGATTAAATGTTTTACTTATAGTAGGAAGATTTATTTTGAGAAAAAATAATTTTTTTGGGATGATTAAATAATTTTAAGGAATTATTTTTAGTACTAATAGCATATTATGTAATTTATGTATTTTAAGGGGGTAAAAATGTAATTTTACATTAAATATGATAAAATATATATATTAATTAGTTTCATTAATATTTAAAGGGTTTAGATAATTTTTATAAATTAATTGATATAATTACCTAAGTAGTGTAAAATTTTAAATATCAAATTCCCAATATATATATACACGTATAATACATTACAATAGTTTTAATTTGGGCTATAATTATATTTTTAAAAAAATGATGGAATACAAATTTAATTGTTCAATTTTGAAGAATTGAGATTTTATATAATTTTCACTTATTCTAGTATGTATGTGTGTGATATATATATATGTGAGAAATAAATATTATTAATTCTCAATATTTTATTGAGTTGTGATCTCGGTCGGGGCAAATTGTAGTTTTGGAAGCCCGACTTGAGTGCGGGTGTTTGTGGTTATTAGAAGTGCATTTTCTATGCAGGTCTGGCTCTACCTTCGGTAGAGAGATGTCCGTTTTACAAAGGAAACTCTGCCGAAATTTCGATAGATTTTCTCGTAAAATGTGATACTCGTAAAATTCCTACCGTTAGTTAGGTTAAATCCTGTCTGTCGAGTCTCGTCCGGTTTTCCTCGAGTCAGTCTGGAATTTCATTATTTTGTTGATTGTTGGTTTCGATTCCATAGTCATATTTTAAAAGTCGATTATTATTATTTTCTTTTAGATCATTTCGGAGCAAAAGCCGTAAGACCGAGGCAGATGCATGGTCGTCAGCCTTCGCAGTCATCCTGTAAGTCGATAAAATGATCTGTGTGTATATTTTATTTAAAGATGCGTGCGTTCATATTTTTATGTTATTATTATATGATTTATTTAATTTAATGCTACTATTTAAAGTTTAAATGCATTTTATTTATTTAAAATCGATTTGAGAAATTTTGGTAGAACGGGCTACCTGGTGGGCTTCACTAGGACTATGTGCACATGGTAGAGATTGAGAGATGGATCCCTAATATATATGTTTGGTGAATGTTAAACTGGGATGGGTGTCTCGGTGGAAGCCTTTGCTCTCGGGGACCGCCAGTGATTGAAAGGTTAATACTGGACTAGGATGGGCGCCTCGGTTGATGCCTTGCTCTCGGGGACCACCAGTGCCATATATTTGGATTAAGTGATTGACTACGGCTTGGTGCCTCGGTTGATGCCTTTGCTCTCGGGGACCGGTAGTCTAGTTGGAATAAGTGGGTCCGGTTGGCCATTTAGATTTTGGGTTTAGGGTTCTACCTAGATTTTTCAAAAACTATAAATATATATATTATAAATTATTTTCACTATAAACATATATAGTTTTCAAAAAGGTTTTCAAACCGTACAGCTCTTTTATTGGCTTACTCAGTGAGGTCTGATTCCCCTCAATTTATTTTTTTCAGGAGCTAGGGAGTTCGACCTCAGACTACCTTCACGTCGGGTTTCTTCTTCACCGGCTATTTTATGTAGGTCATTGTAAGCTGTACTGTGTATTAATATAGGATGCTGCAGTAGTATATGTACTAAGAATTTGTATGGTTCAAACATAAATATTGTAGTTTATTTGTACGAAACCCACTTATGTATAAGTTTTAATCTCAAATTTATAATATGAGATGTTGAAACACATTGTTATTTAAGCAGTTGAATTTATGTATCTTGAGAAAAATCAGTTTGACAATATGTTCTGTTTTTAATTAAAGTTTAAAATATGAATGGTTTTATTTTCTTTTCCTTTAGGCTTACTACGAGTTTTGGGGGCCTTATGCCTACCCATTCCCTAGTGCCGGTCACGTGCCCTCGGGTTCGGGTCGTGAAAAAGTTGGTATCAGAGCATAAGTTCGATTAATTGTCTATGTCTGTCTTTCTGTGTAACTACTGTAGCTTTAGGGTTGATAATTGTCTTGAGATGTTATTGTTTCTAATTCCGTGTTGCTTTAAATATTCTTACCCCGTTTTAAATTCAATTTTTTCCTTGTCTTCTTTTCAGAATGAGGCGTGTGCGTACCGACCCCGATGTCGATCCGACCCTTAGATTTGATGAGCAGTCTGTGCACAATGAGGCTCCCCTTCCTGCTCCACGTCGTAGGGGCAGAGGTAGAGGTAGAGGTAGAGGTCGAGCCAGGGTAGTTGCAACTGAGATTCCTGATCAGCAGCCAGTCGAGCCTGAGGCCCCAGCTGTTGACCCCACAGCCTTTGCAGTTGGACTGGCAGGGATTAATCAGGGCCTAGCAGCATTGAATCAGGCGATGCCCCTTGTATAGTAGATGCTTCAGTAGAGGAACCAGGGGATGTCAGACACTGAAGCAGCCCTTCTTTACTCTCGGATCGGTAGAGTTTCTTTCGACGGTATGGGTGATGCCTTAGACTTCATTAATGCGATTGAGGCACGCACCAGGACGGGACACATGGATTATCAGAGGATTATGATTGTGGAGTTATCGGTTTAGGTGGCTGCTCAGGACTGGTTTATGCAGTCGATTCAGCCATCGATGCACGAGCTGACTTGGCTAGAATTTAAAGACCGCTTTTTGAGATTTTTCTGTCCTCCAGCCACCAGAGATGCCTACAGGTGGCAGTTACTCCATATAACTAGAGGCGATAGGTCAGTGGAAGACTATACCAGAGAGTTTAACAGGCTGTCTCGACATGCAAAAGTTATCAAGAGGGACCCTTACAGAGCAGTGGAGTTGTATGTTACTGGATTGGGACCTGCTTTTATTAGTATGTGTACCAAGGACCGCACCCTAGAGAGTGTGATTGAGGAGGCCCGTTTGATAGAGAGGCGACATATCCGCCAGGGCACCATGATAGATCCTTATGTGGTCAGGGGTAGTGGATATGGTGTAGCTCTCGGGTACCAGCAGCCAGCATTTCACATCAGCAGTTCGAGTCAACAGGCCGTGGGTAGTTCTCAGTAGAGTGGTAGGAGGTCTAGGACTCACAGAGTTGGCCGACATAGGTATGCCTCAAATAGGAGGAGTAGTAGGGGTCATAGATTCGGTGCAGGAGTTAGTAGCAGCAGTAGTGGGCAGAGTTCAGGGCAGAGTAGTTCTGGGTCTGGAGCCAGTGCTTGCACGAGTTGTGGACGATTTCATCAGGGCCTGTGTCATATGTTGACGGGCGTTTGCTTCAGATGCGGGCAGGTTAGACATCTTGCCAGAGCTTGTCCCCACTCCAAATACCAGCCATAATACGTTCAGGGTTCATTTTCCTCAGTGGCTCAGCCCTACTATTCGATGCCTCAGCAGTATCGAGCACCCATACAGCCACAGCAGAGACCGCCTCAGCCTATGAGTCAGCAGGGTCGAGGTTCAGTTGGTAGACCTAGCGGACATGGTTTTGCACAGCCTTTCACTTCTCAGTAGGCAGGTCGTGGTCAGGCTCGAGTGTTCACTTTGACACCACAGGATGCTCAAACTTCGAATGCAGTGGTAGCAGGTATTCTCTCAGTCTGTGCATGCGATGCTAGAGTATTGTTTGATCCCGGTGCTTCAAATTCCTTCGTTTCTCCTGTGTTCGCTTCGAGAATCGAGTGGCAGCCTTCTAGGTTGTGCTTTCCTCTATCTGTTTTGACTCCTCTTAGTGATGAGTTGGAGATAGATGTCTTCTTTCCTTCGTGTCCAGTGATAGTTGATGGAAGAGAGCTATGGGCAGACTTAGTATTGCTCGACGTATTGGAATTCGATGTCATTTTGGGCATGGATTGATTGTCGAGGTATTATGCTTCTGTGAATTGTAGAGAGAAAGAAGTGGTGTTCAGAATTCTAGATGAAGAAGAATTATGTTTCAAGGGTGAAAAGAGCTCCATGCCTCATAATCTCATTTCTGCCATTACAGCCCGGAAGATGCTTAAAAGGGGTTGTCAGGGTTACTTGGCAGTAGTGAGAGATGTTGAGAAGAAGAACATGGCAATTGAGCAGGTGCCAGTGGTGTGTGAATTTCTGGATGTCTTTCCTGAAGAATTACCAGGATTACCACCAGACAGAGAGATAGAGTTCTATATCGATGTCATACCTGGTACGGATCCTATTTCTATGCCACCCTACAGAATGGCACCAGCTGAACTGCAGGAGCTGAAAGAGCAGTTGCAGCTGAACTGCAGGAGCTGAAAGAGCAGTTGCAGGAGTTGCTTGATAAGGGTTTCATCAGACCCAGTACATCGCCTTGGGGTGCTCCGGTATTGTTCGTAAAGAAGAAAGATGGTAGCCTTCGACTTTGTATCGATTACAGACAGTTGAATAAGGTTACCATCAAGAACAAGTACCCACTTCTGAGGATCGATGATCTGTTTGATCAACTTCAAGGTGCTACATGCTTCTCTAAAATAGACCTGAGATCGGGGTATCATCAGTTGAGAATCAGAAGAGGTGATGAGCCCAAGACAGCCTTTCGAACAAGATATGGCCATTATGAGTTTTTAGTAATGTCCTTTGGGTTGACTAATGCCCCAGCAGCCTTTATAGACTTGATGAATCGGGTATTCAGGCCATACTTGGATCGGTTTGTGATAGTTTTCATTGATGATATCTTGGTTTATTCTAAGGGTGAGGCTGAGCATGTGATGCATCTGAGAAGGGTACTTCAAACCTTAAGGGAGCACAGGTTGTATGCCAAATTCTCAAAGTGCGAGTTCTGGTTACATCAAGTGGCATTTCTAGGCCACGTGGTTTCTCGAGATGGCATACAGGTGGACCCTAAGAAGATAGAGGCTATTACAGAGTGGCTGAGGCCGACTACAGTTAGAGAAGTACGAAGTTTCCTGGGTCTAGCAGGCTATTACATAAGATTTTTGAAAGACTTCTCTAGAATTGCTGCACCTTTGACAAGGTTGACCTAGAAGAGTGCTAAGTTTGTATGGACGGACAAATACAAAGAGCATTTTCAGTTATTGAAAGACTTATTGACGTCATCTCCAATTCTAACTTTACCCTCTGGGAATGAAGGTTATACAGTGTATTGTGATGCTTCCAGAATAGGATTGGGCTGTGTGTTGATGCAAAGTGGCCAAGTGATTGCTTATGCTTCGAGGCAGTTGAAGAAGCACGAGCAGAACTATACTACTCACGACTTATAGATGGCAGCCGTGGTGTTTGCATTGAAAATATGGAGACATTACTTGTACGGAGTGATGTGTGAGATATACACTGATCACAAGAGCTTAAAATATATTTTCCAGCAGAAGGACTTGAATTTGAGGCAGAGGAGATGGATGGAACTCCTTAAGGATTATGATTGCTCCATTTTATACCATCCAGGTAAGGCGAATGTTGTTGCGGATGCCTTGAGTAGAAAATCAGCAGGCAGCCTTGCCCATATTAGTATAGAGAGAAGGCCCATTATCAAGGAGTTGCATGGATTGATTGATCAGGGGTTGCAGATGAAAGTTACCCGAAAGTGCCTTTTAGCTCAATTCAGTGTACGATCAGTATACTTGGATCGGGTTAAGGCAGCTCAGAGCAGAGACCCCCAGTTGCAGAGAATCATGTATGAAGTGCAACAAGGGCAGTCACGGGACTTTGTGATTGACAGGGAAGGTATATTGCGATTGGGCACTAGGATTTGTGTGCCAGATGTGGATGACTTAAGAAAGGAGATTATGGAAGAAGCACATTTTTCTGCATATAGTGTTCATCCGGGTTCTACCAAGATGTATCATAATCTGAAGGATACATATTGGTGGAATGGAATGAAGAGGGATATTGCAGAATTTGTATCCAGGTGCCTGACTTGCCAGCAAGTAAAGCTTGAACATCAGAGACCCTCAGGACTGTTGCAACCCATGCTAATTCTTGAATGGAAATGGGATATGATAGCCATAGATTTCGTGACTGGGCTACCTCGGACTACTGGAGGTTATGACGCTATTTGGGTGATTATTGACAGGTTAACTAAATCATCACACTTTTTGCCTATAAAGAAGACGTACTCTACTGATAGACTGGTAAGACTTTATGTCAATAGGATTGTTTGTTTACATGGAGTACCTGTGAGCATAGTGTCGGATAAAGGAGCCACCTTTACCTCAGTCTTTTGGCAAGAATTACACAAGGCCTTGGGTACCAGATTGGATTTTAGTACGGCCTTCCACCCTCAGACAGATGGTCAGTCAGAGAGGACCATCCAGACGTTAGAAGATATGCTGAGGATGTGTGTAATGGATTTTGGGGGATAATGGGATTCACACTTGCCATTGATTGAGTTTGCTTATAATAACAGCTATCATGCTAGCATCGAGATGGCTCCGTATGAAGCACTATATGGTAGGAAGTGTAGATCACCTTTGTGTTGGGAGATTGGTGAGAGGCAATTAACGAGACCAGAGTTGGTGCATATTACTTCAGAGAAAGTCCCCATTATACAGCAGCGATTGAAGACAGCCTTCAGCAGACAGAAGAGCTATGCTGACCCTAGGAGGAAGGATGTATCCTTCATGGTTGGAGACATGGTGTTCCTGAAGGTGTCTCCAATGAAAGGAGTTATGAGATTTGGCAAGAAGGGTAAGCTAACTCCCAGATACGTTGGACCGTTTGAGATTCGGTCTAGAGTAGGTGAAGTGGCGTATAGGTTGGTGTTACCACTAGAGCTATCGAGAATCCATCCTGTATTTCATGTTTCCATGTTGAGAAAATACGTCCCTGACCCGTCTCACGTGTTGCAACCTCAAGCCGTAGAGCTTAGCGACGATTTGACTTATGAGGAGTACCCGATGGCGATTGTGGATCGCCAAATTCGACAGCTGTGAACTAAGGAGATACCGATGGTGAAGGTATTATGGAGTAACCATTCTGCAGAGGATTATACCTGGGAAACTGAAGTCGAGATGCGAGTTTCCTTCCCGGATCTTTTTCCTTCTTAGCTTTGTAATTCTTCTTTTCTTTCTTTTCTTGAATTCGGGGATGAATTCATATAAGGAGGGGAGACTGTAATACCCTATATAATTATTTAAATAAAAGGGGTATATATATATTGGCATTCTGCCAAAAAAAAAAACTCTAAGATTATTTTATAATTTTCAGTAACTTTATTTTTCTTGGGTATGATTTTAATTTCTCCATTCAAAACAAATGGATTGGGCTGCTCTGAATGCATGAATATGAAACTATGGATTTAGCTTGAAACCACATGGCCCATATGTGTCGGCCCAAACCCAAATCTATTTCACCCTTTTAGTTCCAAGTCCAAAAATGCATTCCCACACTGGAAAAGAAGAGGCAGCTCAGACCAAGGGCTCATCAACCATCACTATCCTACTCCTTGAACACAGCCAAAATCATAGAAAATCCCCAACAAATTCACACACAATAAAGCATGCTAGTGAAAGGAAGCATGCCAATAACTATATAGGTATCATCAGGCAGTCATAAGGTAAAAAGGAAAAAGTGTGTGATGGCAAAAGGCTATGGTGTTCCTTCATCAGTTTTGTGTTCTACTTTCCTGCCATTTGGAGTTCCTTTAGTTCTTTGTATCTCTGTGCTGCAGTGCTAAGCAGTTTCTCTATTTCAGCAATTTGACCCTGGCGATTTTCTTTCTTCTTTGAGATGTATTTGGGCGAGTTGCTGTAAGCGAGAACTAATTCGAGAATTGCGTCCTCAAGGCCTTCAATGGATGCTTTTCCCTTCCAGCTTGACAGTAAGTCATGCTCACCCGATTCCTTCATTTTCTTCCTTAATCTTGGTAAATCCTAGGTTAGTTAGTGTTGGTTAGTATGTATTGAAGTTAGTTTTGATTTTCTTTGGAATTTTTGGTAATTTAGTTAATTTCCAGAAAATTATTTAGTATTTAATTGGCTTTATTTGATAGTAATTTGAGTATAATTCATAACTAGGGTGATTGTTATTAATTATTTTGAGTGAAACAAATTTTATTGAAATTTTTAGGAATTATTGTAATTTTGGTAGAATTTTTGTAAATGTTAGTAATATTTTGCTAATTTTCGAAATCATGGTTATAAATTATGAAAATTTGATAAATGAGGTTATTAGTGAATATTATAAATTTTAGAACTCAAATTATAATTTTTGAGATTTTTATACTATTTTTATAAATATATTTGAGTTTATGCCAAATTTGATTTTTGGTTAAATAATATTTTTGGGAGAAAATTTGTTGGTTGATTAAATGTTTTAGTTATAGTAGGAAGATTTATTTTGAGAAAAAATAATTTTTTTGGGATGATTAAATAATTTTAAGGAATTATTTTTAGTACTAATAGCATATTATGTAATTTATGTATTTTAGGAGGGTAAAAATGTAATTTTACACTAAATATGATAAAATATATATATTAATTAGTTTTATCAATATTTAAAGGGTTTAGATAATTTTTATAAATTAATTGATATAATTACCTAAGTAGTGTAAAATTTTAAATATCAAATTCCCAATATATATATACACGTATAATACATTACAATAGTTTTAATTTGGGCTATAATTATATTTTTTTAAAAATGATGGAATACAAATTTAATTGTTCAATTTTGAAGAATTGAGATTTTATATAATTTTCACTTATTCTAGTATATATGTGTGTGATATATATATATATGTGAGAAATAAATATTATTAATTCTCGATATTTTATTGAGTTGTGATCTCGGTCGGGGCAAATTGTAGTTTTGGAAGCCCAACTCGAGTGCGGGTTTTATGGTTATTAGAAGTGCATTTTCTATGCAGGTCTGGCTCTACCTTCGGTAGAGAGATGTCCATTTTACAAAGGAGACTCTGTCGAAATTTCGGTAGATTTTCTAGTAAAACGTGATACTCGTAAAATTCCTACCGTTAGTTAGGTTAAATCCTGTCTGTCGAGTCTCGTCCGGTTTTCCTCAAGTCAGTCTGGAATTTCATTGTTTTGTTGATTGTTGGTTTCGATTCCATAGTCATATTTTAAAAGTCGATTATTATTATTTTCTTTTAGATCATTTCGGAGCAAAAGCCGTGAGATCGAGGCAGACGCGTGGTCGTCAGCCTTTGCATTCATCCTATAAGTCGATAAAATGATTTGTGCGTATATTTTATTTAAAGATGCGTGCGCTCATATTTTTATGTTATTATTATATGATTTATTTAATTTAATGCTACTATTTAAAGTTTAAATGCATTTTATTTATTTAAAATCGATTTGAGAAATTTTGGTAGAACGGGCTACCTGGTGGGCTTCACCAGGACTATGTGCACATGGTAGAGATTGAGAGATGGATTCATAATATATATGTTTGGTGAATTTTAAACTAGGACGGGTGCCTTGGTGGAAGCCTTTGCTCTCGGGGACCGCCAATGATTGAAAGGTTAATACTGGACTGGGATGGGTGCCTCGGTTGATGCCTTGCTCTCGGGGACCGCCAATGCCATATATTTGGATTAAGTGATTGACTACGGCTTGGTGCCTCGATTGATGCCTTTGCTCTCGGGGACCGGTAGTCTAGTTGGAATAAGTGGGTCCGGTTGGCCATTTAGATTTTGGGTTTAGGGTTCTACCGAGATTTTTCAAAAACTATAAATATATATATTATAAATTATTTTCACTATAAACATATATAGTTTTCAAAAAGGTTTTCAAACCGTACAGCTCTTTTATTGGCTTACTCAGTGAGGTCTGATTCCCCTCAATTTATTTTTTTCAGGAGCTTGGGAGTTCGACCTCAGACTACCTCCACGCCGGGTTTCTTTTTCACTGACTATTTTATGTAGGTCATTATAAGCTGTACTGTGTATTAATCTAGGATGCTATAGTAGTATATGTACTAAGAATTTGTATGGTTCAAACATAAATATTGTAGTTTATTTGTATGAAACCCACTTATGTATAAGTTTTAATCTCAAATTTATAATATGAGATGTTGAAACACATTGTTATTTAAGCAGTTGAATTTGTGTATCTTGAGAAAAATCAGTTTGATAATATGTTCTATTTTTAATTAAAGTTTAAAATATGAATGGTTTTATTTTCTTTTCCTTTAGGCTTACTACGGGTTTCGGGGCCTTATGCCTACCCATTTCCTAGTGCTGGTCACGTGCCTTCGGGTTCGGGTCGTGACAACAATATTCTTGATGTATAGTCTAGCCAGCTTGGCCATTGAAAAAGTAACTTTAATTGGCAAATAATGAACTACTTGGTCAACCTATCCACTATCATCCAGATGAAATTGTATCCATCCTCAGAAAGAGCAATCCTATCACAAAATCTATAGTGATGCTCTCTCATTTCCACTCAGGGATTAGAAGAGGTTGAAGCTTCTCAGAAGGCTTCTAATGTTATGCTTTCACTTGTTGACGGGTCAACCACTTAGAAATAAATTTAGCTACATCCTTCTTCATTCCATCCTACCAGTAAAGCTCCTTAATATTGTGGTACATCTTAGTAGAACCAAGATGTACACTATAGGCTGCAAAATGAACTTCTTCCAAAATCTCCTCTCTTAAGTTATCCTCATCAGGAACACACAATCTTCCACTGATCCATAGCACACCTTTATTATCGAGACTAAAATCCGTGAACTTTCCATTATGAACTTTCTCCACAATCTTAACCAAATTAGGATCACGGCTCTAAGCTACTTTGATTTTATCCCTCAATATTGATCTAACTCTAAAATGAGCTAACAATCCTCTTGACCTGGTTGTCTTCATCATCAACCCTTAGTCCACCAACTTGTGCATCTCTTGGATCGATAGTCTCCTCTCCACACTAATATGAGCAAAACTACTTGAGGACTTTCTACTCAAGGCATCTGCTACCACATTAGCCTTGCCTAGATGGTACACGATGTCATAATCATAATCCTTTAGAAGTTCTAACCATCTTCTTTGCCTTAAGTTCATATCTCTCTATTGAAAAATTTGCTTCATGCTCCTATGATCAGTGAAAATCTCACAAGTCACCCCGTACAAATAATGTCTTTAAATCTTGAGAGCAAAGATCATTACAACCATCTCTAGGTCATTAGTAGGATAGTTCTGCTCGTGGTTCTTCAACTGCCTGGAAGCATAAGCCACTACCCTTCTATTTTGCATCAATACATAAACTAGACTAACTCTAGAAGCATCACAATATACAGTAAACTTATATACTTCATTGGAAAAAGTCAACACTGGAGCTATAGTCAACTTCTCCTTCAACAGTTGGAAACTATTCTCACTTGCATCTAACCATATAAACTTCATATTCTTCTGAGTCAGATAGGTCACAGGTATTGCAATTCTCGAGAATTTCTGCACAAATCTTTTATAGTACCCAACCAAACCCTAGAAACTCTAAATCTCAATAACTATGGTCAATCTAGGCCACTCAGGCACTGCTTCATTCTTTTATGCCATCCTTAGACACTACATACTTAAGGAATGCTACACTCTCAAACTAGAAATCACCTTTCGAGAATTTAGCATAAATATGATATTCTCTTAGTGTCTGTAACATTGTCCTTAAGTGATATATGTGCTCTTCCATACTTTTCAAATACACTAGTATATCATTAATGAAAACCTTACAAACTGATCCATAAATGGTCTGAACACCCTATTCATCAGATCTATAAAAGCAGCTGGTGCATTGGTTAATCTGAAGGATATCACCAGAAACTCATAGTGACCATATCTAGTACGAAATTTCATTTTAGCAGCATCGACTTCACTAATCCATAACTGATAATAACCTGACCTCAAGTCAATCTTAGAGAAGAATTAAGCACCCTAAAGTTGGTTAAACAAATAATCTATCCTCAAAAGAGGATACTTATTCTTAATTATCACCTTATTTAGCTCTCTATAGTTAATGCACAGTCTCAGTGTACCATCTTTCTTCTTCACAAATAGGACTGGTGCACCCCAAAGAGAAATATTAGGTCTTATAAAACCCTTATCCAGCAAATCTTACAACTACTCCTTTAACTTTTTCAACTCTATAGGAGCCATCCTATAAAGCGGCATATAGATAGGGGTTGTGCCTGAAACCATATCAATACAGAATTTGATCTCCCTATGAGGTGGTAAACCTGACAACTAATTAGGAAAGATATTTAGGAACTCATATGCTTAGGAACATTTGATATAGATGTTGACTCTACTGTAGTATCCTTAACTAACACCAAGTATCCCTGACACCCTTTTCTTAGCATCTTCCTAGTCGTGATGGTGAAGATAAGATTTTGAGGTATAAAAATCTTATCACCCATAAACTTAAATTCCTCTACATCATTCAAAATTTTGAAAATCATCTCTTTACTCCGATAATCAACTGTGTTATAGTGCTGAGACAATCAATTCATTCTAAGGATCATATAAAAATCCATAACATCTAGCAACACTAAATCTACAAGTAATTCTCTTCCTTCCACTAACACCGGACACCCAGGAAGAACAACATCGGTGTCTAATGAATCACTTAAAGGCATGGTAACTGATAAAAGAATTGCCATCCTTATAGCTTGCCAACCCAATTTTAAAGTAAAAACAGGGGACACAAATGAATGGGTAGCACCTATATTAATAAAAAGTCTAGCATTAATGAAATATATTGAGAATGTACCTGCTACCACTGCATTGGATGCTTGAGCATCCTGTTGAGTGAGAGTAAAGACTCTAGCCTATCCTCTACCTCCTTGCTGGCTAGTGGAAGCCTAACCAAAGTCTTTTACATTATCTCTGCCTCCTCTGCCTTACCCTTGCTGAGTCATAAACTGTGAAGTACTAGGATATTGAGCTAGCGGTAGCTGATAAGGAGCTGGAGCTATAGTGGTAATAGAATACTATAAAAACTGCTACCGATAACCTGTATAAGGACATGACCTGGCAAAATTTCTCATCTATCCACATGTGGAACATGCTCCTAGAGCCATATAGCACAGTCCTTGAAGGACTCTCCTATACATTTGATAAGCACTGGCTATTGATCCTATATTGCCATAACCAAAACATTAGCTGCTACTACTGTTGGTAGCACTTGAATCAAATCTAACAGGTCTACGTGGTCCACTATGGCCATGTCTACTACTCTTATAGACTCTCTACTGAGGTCTCTAGCCCTGTTGAATGGATCCTCTCTTATGACTGTTAGAGCCAATCTAAAATGTAATGTATTGGGTGCTCTGAGATCCTCCTACTTGGACACCATAATAATTAAGCATAACTCCCTACTTAACCAATATGAGCTTTATCTCCTTGGCCAACTCTATTACAGACTCAAGAGTTAGACCGATAGTAGGCATCCTAGTGAACGCATAACCCAATCTAGTGATGTATGTAGTAACTACGAAGCATTGATCTCTCATAATCTCTCATCAAGTCTTTTGCATACCGACCTAATTTGAGGAACCATCTGGTGTACTCCTCTACTAACCTATCACCTCTGGTAACGTTGGTCAGCCAGAGTCTATAGCTCATCTACATAGGCTCTAGGTAGAATGTCTCATAAATCTCTCCTAAAATTGAGCCCATATGAGTGTCATCATGTGTGATTGGATCACCTGTACAGACCAATCTAAGGATGGTCCTCTACAAATAACTCAATGATCATAATCATTTGGTACTTGGTGTGTGTGATCTGAGTCCTCGTTTATATCACATGAAAAAGTCTAGAGGATTTAAAGTCCCATAAAATGTTATCCTGTCGACTCTAGTGTAGAATAAGGTTGCCTCTAGGTCAGACATACCCTGATGATACATAGACTGCATCTATGGGATGACCGAAGGTATCAACACTGTACCTTATTGAATCCCTGGTGCAAAAGCGTCACCCTCAAAATTTTGGTCTGCAAGTTCCTCATCCTTCAGCTCTCTCTATCTACGATGACCTATCACTCCTTTAGGTCTATGCCTAACTCTACCCCTACACCTAACTAAAGGCTCATGAGGTAGAATCTCATCTTGGGAGGACTCACATCCTCGGTCTCATAAGCCTGTGGAGCAGTTCACACTCTCTTCCTTATTTTGAAAGAACAAACATAAACACAATTCAGAAAAAATAGACATCCTATTGGTTACATGGAATTCTAAAGCAAAGAAGACTTTCAAAAATATAATTGAACCTAATTTGTTGTAGTAGTTTCAAAGAAAACTCTAACTCTAACAACCTAGGTCCGACCATACTAAACCTAAGCTCTAATACCAACTTTGTCACGACCCAAACCTGGGAATCATGACCAGCACTAAGGAATGAGAATTTATGAGAATCTGGAATCTGTGGCAAGCCCTAAAATAAAAACTCATACAAAACATACCATAAAAATACCTTAGAATTAAAACTTTTTAAATCAAAAGTAAATCTCTCTCTATATATACATATATATATATATATATATATATATACAACCATAAAAAATAGTAATCATAAAATGCATCAAGTATGTAATACTACTACAACATTTAGCAATATAAGAAAAGGGTAATTTAACATTTACATGGATTAGCTAGAGGGAAAAGGGTCCGACAAAAAGAACTACTATAGGAGGTCTAATGGGAAGAATCCTAAAAAATATTTGAGGGGAGTCAAATCTCACTATGTGAACCATTATTATATATATGCATACAAACCTAAGGATACAGACGTTCAAGCATTAGTATAATAATAGTTATATGTTTATATTTATTTTAATTTATACATGCATTTCATACAGATGCTTGAAATTACATTTTTGATAAACAAACAAATGCAATAATATTTAGATGGAGGACCGGAGTAGAACTCTAAAATATTCCATAACCTCGATCATTAAACCTCACTAGCAATTAAGCTCACTTAATTTTAAAAATATTTCTCTTCTCAATTTTGACAGTAGACTGGCCTCGAAATGCTAAGTCAATTAAGCTCCCACAATCTCACTGGCATGATTGGGCCTAAGACACTAAGCCGACCGAGCTCTCGTAGTCTCACTATCGGCATGAATGGCCCCAAGACACTAGGTCAAATAAGCTTCCACAATCACACTACTCTCTCACCATAAATCTCAATAATCAATTAATCATATCTCAAATCAATAAATTTATGCCCTAGCATCTAACGTACTACTGTGCAATAACCCTAGTGTAACTCAATAGGTGGCACGTTCTACATTTATCCTCCAAAATAATATTTTATAAATAAAATAACAAAATCATATATTAAATATGAACAACATCCAATTTATACAAATAAATATTCAATTTAATATATATGCAAACATAGCATAATGAAATTCATATTTATTAAAAAGTGTGGATGCCAAAATATTTCTACATACAATTCATACATATAATAATAACTCATAGTTTGAGTGTGCTCCTCTATTCCGGTTCGGCTGGCTCGGTACAATAGGCTTAGCCCGTGGTGCAACTAAGAAAAAATAATAATAATATTAGAATTAAATTTTTAATTTTATACATCTATAAATTTTAAATAATAACTTGATTTAGGACATGACTCGACTAAGACTCAAAACTTAGGACCGACCTGATGTCACGTTTTATGAGAAATCTACCGAATATTCGGCAGAGTCCCCCTTGTCAAACGGACATCCCTCTATAAAAGTAGAGTCGATCCTGTACACAAACACACTTCAAAATATCCACAAAGCTCAATCTCTCGAGTTGGGCCCCCGAATTACAATTATTGCCCAATCGAGAACCAACACAATTCACAATAAAAATAATATAAATTTTTCAATAATTCACAAAAATCATAAAAATTCATTTAAATATCACAAATAAATTTATTTACATAATAAAAGTATAAAAGATATGTATTTCCAAAACAAATAATAAAATCATTATTCATATATTTTTCTGAAAATTACTAATAATTAGCTAAAAATACGAAATCAATTATAAAAATTATTTTAATGTTATTTATTAATCAAAATTGTCTAAAACATAATAATTAATAATAATTTAAACTAAAATATAAAAAATTACTAATTTATACTAATTTTTCCAAAAATTTATTTTTCACATAAATATTCAAAAATTCATAATAAAAATTCTACACATAATCTTAATAAATTTTCTTCACAAAACTTGTTCAAAATAATTAATAGAATTTATTAAAAATATAACCTTTTTGAGCTCAGAACAGTGCCCGAACAGTAATTCCAAGCTCAGAATAGTGCCATTTTGAAAAAAAAATCCAAAATTAAATCTAAACACATATTTGGAAAGCACATAACCTCTACAAAACTAATCTAAGATCAATTTAACATAAATCAACTCAATTAAAACTCAATTTCACAAAATACCCAAAATTAGCCTAAACATAATTTCACAAAATCGAGAGACTTACTGGAGCTGAAAACCAAAATTGATTGATGGTTGAAGAAGCCAAAAGGATGAGCTTCTATTTGAGACTGGCATTAGCTCCCGTTGTCACTAGAAAAGTGTTTGGCAAGGGGAAGAATATCCGGCAACGTGAGGAAAGAGGGAGAGGAGAAAGGAAAAGAGGAGGGGAAGGAGGTGGCGGGGCTGCTGCTAGTTGCTGACAACATTAGGTAGTGATCGGTGGTGGCATGGTGACTGAGCAGGTGGTGGCAACGAGTGGTGGTGTTGTTGGGCGTAGGGAAGAGAAGAGAAAAGAAAAGGAAGAAAGGAAGAAGGAGGGAAGAAAAGAGGGAGAAGAAGAAAAAAAATGCTTATATATATAATAATAATAACTTTTAATTTAAAAATTAATATTCTAATATTTTAAAAATTTAAATATCCCCAAATTAATTATACACTAACAATTAATCAATAATTTAAATAAATAATAATATTAATAATATTAAATAATATTCAACACTAAAAATTAAACTTTAATTTCACTAATAATCAAATATCATAATTTAATAAAATAATTATTAACACTGCAAATCTTAAAAATTTAATTTTATAATTTATAGAAATTCAGGTTATAACAACATTTAAGTGAAACAAAGTGTTGTACAAATAATTATTGATCCTGGAAGTCAGAAGAATCTAATTTCTGAGGCTCTAGTGAAGAAGGTAGGCTTAGAAACAATGCCTCACCCTAAGCCTTACCCACTAGGTTGGATTCAGAAGGACATTGACATGTAGATTATAAAGCAATGTACCTTTAAATTTGCAATTATTAATCGTTACATCGATGAAGTGACATACGAGGTGATTCTGTTGGACGTATGATAAGTCATATTAGGAAGTCCATATCTATAGGATCATGATGCAATTCATTATAGGAGGCTTCGCAAGTATCGTTTGGTAAAGGATGGAAAAGAGTTCCACATCAATGCTTGTAAGCTCCAAACTATAAAAAATTTGCTAACAGTTAACCTAACCAAGCGATTAGTTAACCCTTATGGATGATTCATCTTATTGATGATTCAACCACAAGATCAATATACTGATGTTGTCACTTTGTCAACAGGGACTCTAACACCTTCGCAATATTTTGATATTGGAAAATTGTAGAAGGATTTTAAGGATCTTTTTCAAGATGTGCAAGGATTACTACTGTAAAGAGCTGTAGAATATGAAATTCAATTGGTAAGAGATTCACCTTTACCAAACTTGGGTTTATATTGAACGTCTCTGATGAAAAGTGAATAAATCAATAAGCAAATGCAAGTACTTCTTGAACAAAGAGTTATTAAGCCCAGTTGCTCACCATGTGGTTCACTAGTGCTACTTATGTCCAAGAAAGATGGAGGATGGCACATGTGTGTGGACTATAAAGCACATAAAAAATCACTATTAAGGATTGGTATCCAGTACTGAGGATTGATGATCTCTTAAATCAACTGTATGGTGCTCGCTTCTTCACCAAACTTTATATGAAATCAAGTTATCATCAAGTACACATCTATGAAGAAGATACTTGGAAATCTGCTTTTAAGACGAAGCAGGGATTATTTTAGTGGTTGGTTATGCCATTCAAACTATGTAACGCTCCAACTACCTTTATGCTTAATGAATGAATTACTTTTCGCTTTCATTAATAACTTTATCATTATCTATCTAAATGACATACTAATCAATAACATCATATAGGAGGACCATCTCCATTATATTGCTTAAGTTATGGAGGTTCTACAAGCTAGTCAACTATAATTTAATATAAAGAAATATGAATTTAGGAAGCAAGAGCTTGTCTAACTAGTGCTCATTGTTGGTGCAAAAAAGCTCAAAGTGGATCCAAAGAAAGTATGAGTTATCAATCAATGGCCCATACCCCATTTAGTGACCGAATTTTAAAGCTTTATAAGTGCATAACAATATTAAAAAAGTTTATTAGACATTTTTCTCTAATTACAACACCATTACATTCTCTCACGAAGGCCAATCAAAAGTTTAAATGGTCAAAGAAACATAAAGAATCCTTTCAGTTATTGAAATGAAAGATTATTAAGGCCCCAATGTTAGCATTGCCAAATCTATAAAAAGCATTTAAAGTAGAAGCATATGCATTTAACTATGCAATGGGAGTCGTGTTACTTTAGGATGGCAAACCAGTTGCATATCATTCTGAGATGTTCAATGGACCAATACTGAACTATCCAACTTATGATAAGGAGCTATATGCCTTTCATCAAGAAGTGAAGCATTTGAAAGCTTACTTGTTAGGGAAGGAAGTTATGGTACACTTTGATCATAAGCCTCTTTAGTATCTAACTACACAGTCAAAGTTATAGCAAGCTCAACATATAAAATGGATGTCTTACCTACAATAATTCAATATTGTCATTAAGTACAAGAAAGTTGGCGGATATGTTATCTCAATCCCTTACACCAGTAAGTTTTGCATTATTAGTGGCTATGCAGATCTAACCTATAGTTCCTTCTAAGTACGTGAAAGGGTATAACACAGGCACTGATTTTAGTTCAGCTTATGCTAAACTACAACAAGGAAAACTAGTAAGTTTCAATTGAAAGAAGGACTTATGTATAAAGGAGTAAAATTTTACATACCAGAAGATAGTGATAAATTACAGTGGATTCATGAAGCTCATACTTCCAAAGTTGCAAGAAATTTTAGAGTAGAGAAAACTTTACTGAATCTTTGTCAATATATCTTTTGGCCAAAGATGCACCTAGATGTCTCTTGGTGCATATGAGGTTGTGTTCTATGTAACACCTCGATGCCTTCCAATAGGAAGTTAAGGCTATATCTTCCATTGCAAGTACCTAGTTGACATTGAGAGAGCATTTCAATGGAATTTTTTAGCGGAATGCCTAAAACCAAGTCCGGGAATGATTACTTGTTCATGGTAGTGGATTGTTTCAGTAAGATAGTGATGCTCATTCCATGTAAGAAGATTGTTACAGGAGAAGATGCTGCTAAATTATTTTTCCAATATGTTTGGAAACATTTTGGCCTCCTAACATTGACTTTATTAGACAAAGATAGTCAATTCTTAGGCTATTTCTAGAGGTCTTTATAGGGAATGATGAATACCAGGTTGAAGCGTAGTACTGTATTTCATTCTCAAACTGATGGACAAATAGAGATCGTTAATAGGACTATGGTACACTTATTAAGGGGATATAATTCAAAACATCCTAAAACTTGTGATGATAGCCTTCCTTATTTACAATTTACTTTTAACCATGTAACTAATGGCTCCACACTCAAATCTCCATTTGAGGTTTGTTTAGGTTACTTATCTCAAAGCCCTTTTAATATGGCAATCACTACAAATGACAAATCATTAAGTGGAAAGGAAGAAGAAGAACATGTTTGAGCACATAAATTTCTTGAACAAGTTAGAAAGATTCACTCAGAAGTGGAAGCACAATTGCAACATTCACAGCAGTGGTATAAAAATCATTATGACAAACATTGTGTGCCATATAACTTTAAAAAAGGAGACCTAGTATGGCTACACCTTGATAAGGAATAGTTACAAGGAGAATGAAAGAAATTGAAGCCTATCCAATATGAATCGTTCACAATCATCAACAAAATTAGTAATAATGCCTTCTAGCTCGACCTACCATCATACATGCATTATACTCGGTCATTAATGTTGAGAACTTAAAGCTCTTTGAACCATCTCTATTATTATAATGATCCTAATGAGCACACCCATCTTCCCTCAATCCATGACTTGAAGATGGAGTAAGAAGATCCTTTAGAGGATGACTGTATGTTGGAGCAAAGGATTTATGAAACCCAATATGGAATGCATAAGCATTTCCGATAAGCAGAAAAAGTCAACTTCCTAGCAAATCTAAGTGGTACAATTAATTGGTTATGTTAACTTCTAGTAGATCTTTGAGGATCTATTATTAGCTATAATTATTTGGTTATGTTATAATCAATTAATTATATTTATTTACTAATAAATTACCATGGGTTGGTTAGTTATAATCAATTAATTATAAATAGTTAAATCCTTAAAAAAAAACCATTGATTGTGAATGTTTTATATTTATTTACTAACTTTAGTTATCTATTCTACGAAAAATGTGTTGTCTATAAATCGTGTTACTTGAATGAATTAATAAAGCAATTGAAAGCATTTTCATAATTATAAACTTCTTTTCTCTATAGTATTTTTATTTTCTCATCTCTTATTAAGCAGTCCACTTCCAAAGGGAAGTAGTGACACTTATTTCTACTCAAATTTCTATCTCTTAGAAGTTTGGGATCAAAATGGGTTTACCAAAGTAGAAAATGGGTTTGTTTCTCATTATTAATAAGATAATTAGGCTTAATTATATTGATAATTTATTTTTTTTTAACTATGCATGCACCTTCAATTATATGTGTATTTCACGCTCCATGAATTGATAGAAATTGGGTTTAAATGACACATTAAGCCCAAGTTTTGAGCTAAATTAAGAGCAAAAGGTCATTTTGTACCAAATTGAATTTTTGTGAAAAGTTCGAGAGCCCAATTGAACCTTATTCCTTAATTAAATTTTTTTGAGAGAGAAAATATGAAGCATTCATTCTCTGAAAATTAAAAAATATATCCCAAGGAAAACATAATATAAATAAGAGTACAATTAACAGGTACCAAAATAAAGTCTCATTATCATAAAAAAATTTATCGCTATTCTTTAATCATATTGATAGAGTTCTTTTAATTTGCAACTTGGTGATCTGTACGAGCTACACAATAGTTTTAATTAGCTTTTAATTACTTCTTTAATTTTTAAATGAGTCCAATTGCAAAAAAAAAAAAAAATTAGCAAAATTTTCAAGATAAAGATATTCAAAATCCATAAAAGTAACCAAATTCAATAAAGGGCAAAAACTCTATGAATAAATATTTAAAACATTCATGAAAACTAAATGGAACAAACATATGAGGAATCTATATTTATTAAATATAAGAAAATAAAATAAAGCAAAAAAGACAAAAAAAAATATAATAAGTGACCACACCAATTTAAGAAATGATTAGCAATGGCCGAAAATGTAATTTTTTGAAAAAAAAAATCAAAAGAAAAAAAAGATTTGATAAAATTATTAAATGTTGCATATAGTTGTTGTAAACAGAAAATTCAAGTATAAAAAATCAAATAAGAATATTAAGAAGTAAATTAAAAATTTTGTTGATTTTGAAAAGTGAAATACAATCTCTATAAAAATTTTATTACAAAGAATTTAAATCCTCTTATTCGAATCTTGTAGTACCTTGAAATAATTTGAATCACGGGCTTTTTTGTAGCTGGTTTTGAATCAAATTTGAATTTGGACAAAAACATTTTTGATGATCTTAGAGAATTAGAACTTCGAGTCTTGAATTTGGTAGAGCTTCAAAGCTTGATGTTTTGGTCTTGAGACTTGAGTGGGACAGAGCTTCAAAACTTCACTTCTTGATATCTTGATATCCTCCTGAGGGTTTCAGAGCCAACTCTATTTATAGGCATTTGTAAAAATAGTGTAAGTGTTATGGAATTTCATAACTCTAATGGTAAGATTAACTTAATTATCTTTTGATTCAATCTGATTAGCTCATCTACATCATTATTTAAATAAATTATTTTTTAATTATCATTTATTTATTATTATTTTAATGGCATTTTTGAAATAATTTGATTGGTCATTAAAATAATTTAATTGAGAGAATAAACTAAAAAAATTGATTGGTCTCAAATCTTTATAAATTTATTACACTAAAAATATTTAATTAGTCTAATTAAATTATTTAATAGACCAAAAATACTTTATTTATTGAAAAATAATTTTTGAAAATTTATATGTCTACAGTTGCAATTTTCACGTAACTTGCAAATTCAATAGATTATTCATAATCTAGATTAAAAGTATATGAATAATTTAGATTATTTCCATTTATAAAAAAAATAAAATAAAATCAAGTTAAAAAAAAGGTTTATTTACTAATTTAGAAATATATACCTTTTTTTAACATTAGTAACTTGATTGTTGAAATAAAATTACTCTTTTAAAATCGAGCTTTAAAAACTTTAAAATTGAAGCTATCAATGACTAAATGATGATTTCAAGCTTTTCTAAAAGGGCAAAAATTTTAATTGTTGTGTAATAATCATCCATTTATATCCCTTTTTCTCACAATGCTTAACATTCAATGAAGCTTAATGATTGATTATGAAAACGAAAAATTGAGCATATATTTGTTGGGATTCACTTTGGACATTGTTGAAGTCCCACGGGAAAAAGAATTAATTGCCTTTGCCTTGTCGTGTCCATCATGTGAGAAAAATAAATACTAACATTCTCCGGTTGGAAGAGGAATTTAATAATTATTTTGGTTAAATCTATCCTTGACGACTTAATTTTACACTAATTTTATTTTAAATATTAAATTTTAATTTATTTTTTTAACTGAATTTTAATTTAAACATGACTGACATATTATTTAGTGGTATTTTACTAATGTGGTAACTGAATTTAGAATATTTAAAAAATATTTATCGTATTAGCATACATATCAAATAAAATGAAATCAATTGAAATTTAGTATTCAAAATAAAAAACATATAAATTTTAGTGACTACCAATATATTTAGCCTATTAATTAACCTTGTCAAGAGATTTAACTGATCTATATTAAAAAATTCATATATAATTTAAAATGAAATTGTTTGAAACTTATAAGAAACTCCATTATATATATAGAGAGAGAATTAATGCTCACTATTATTATTTTGAGCTCCATCCCAGAAATATTGGGAATGAAAATAAACATGTTTTGATTTAGTATAAATAGGTTTGGGCTATAGACAGATTAATCCATTTAAAATGTAAATAAAATTGTCTTTAAACGGCTGAACACGTCTAATCCGGTTAAACACATATTAACACATTTAATAAATAAGTCAACAAAATTAAGTATTAACCATTTAAACACATACTAACCTCTCTCTATATATATATATATATATTAAACAAAATTAAGTTATTAAATATAATGAAAATTTATATATCGATAATAGAATTATATATTTTTAACGTAAAATAGTATTGTCAATTGAATTAAAATATTAAAACGTGTTAAGCATATTTTTATTGTGTTTGTAAACATATCTAAACACATTTACACATGTATAAGTTAAACGGGTCACATGAGTCTCGTTGTGTAACATGTCATTTAAATGTATTTGTGTTTAGATTTATAATTCTAATACAATTAATTAAATGGATCGTATTTGAATTTTTCATTTTCATATTATATTCGTGTCTTGATACAATTTGCCATCACTAATTGCCAGTCATATATTTAGAGACAAAATCACCATTTTACATTACAATTTATTATTATTTTTTTTTACTATAAAATTGTCTTTTTTTTTTTTGAAATATACTATAAAATTGTCAAATGCTTAGTAGAAGTCATTTACTAATTGTTGGCATTATTGAAAGATATATATGGATGAAAAATTCTACTTATATATCTTATCCAGTAAAACATTATGACCAGCACATCTCAATGACAATTTTTATGGGTGAAAAATTCTACTCATACTTTTTAAATTGCTTATTCTTCCTAAGAAATTTTGTTATTTGCTTGATACTCAATAGTCATAAATATTTATGTCTCTAAAAATACATAGTATCAATCAAATAAATTAGATATGAATTTTTTAATATAGATCAAATAAATTTGTTAAAAAAGTTAATTAATGAATTAAAAATATTAGGATTACTAGACTTTATACTAATTTCATTTTAGATACTAAATTTCAATTAGTTTGATTTTCAATCACAATAAGTTGGCATTCGATGTGTATGTTGATGTAGGAAATATTTTTTGAATATTCTAAGTTCAACTCATCATCAAAACGTTATCAAGTGATCTGTCAATGATACTTAAATTAAAATTTAGTTACCGAAAAAATCAATTAAAATTTAGTATTCAAAATAAAATTAGTACAAAATTAGGTGACAACTGATACATTTAGCCCAATTACTTCTCTTAAAACTATTATAAAATATAAAATTTAAATTATATTATTATTAATTTATAAAATTTATTTTTTAATTTACAAGTGAAGAGTTATTTTCTATTATACATTTGGATGAATTTAAACTATCTAAATCTCTTGTTAAAAAACAATAATATAGTCTTATGGACAATTTCTTTCCATGATTTATAATTATAACATAAGCTTTAGAAAAGAAATATATTAAAACATATAACTTAAATTCTCATTTAGGCTGCAAACAAGTTGAACTGTTCGGAATTTGATTCGATAAAACTTATTTAAACTTATATATTTAAACTCATTTAATAAATAAGTCAAGTTTAAAAAAATTCGACTTGTAAAGATTGTGAGTAAACTCGAATAAAAGCTCACAAATTAATTTATAATTTTAATGCGTTAATAATTTGATTTAAGATATATGATATATAAATTTTTATTCACAATAAATATAAAAAGTATTTTCAAATATAAATTATTAGAATTGAGTTATAGTTTTGATTAAATATATTATAATTTATTTAGTAAATAAATTATTTTAATTTTAATTTATAATTTATATTTAAAAAAAAATTAAAGATAGTTTAGACTTATTTAAGTTTATAAATAGTTTGTTAACGCCCAATGATATAATAAATTCAATTTAATTGTAAATGAACTAAATCTGAACCGGTTAAAATTCAATTCTGCTGTACTGATTCACACTCCTATTCTCATTGCAATGCAGTTAGATTTTCTTTTTCCTAGTGAACTACATGTGTTGTTTCTTATCATTATTAAAACAATTAGATAAGAGAAAAATGTACATAAAAAAGAGTATTAAAAAAGAATTTCCTCTTGTTAATGTTTTAAGTAAAATAATTTGTAAATACCTTACAATTGCCAGTGAATTTCAATTTTTATCTCAACAAAAAAAAAAAAAAAGAATTTCAATTTTAGTAACCGTACTCAATTATCCAATTTTTTTTTTTGCTTTATTGTATTGTTCATAACAAAATAAAAAAAGATAATACAACCTTAAACTTGTTTTCAAATGTAAAACCAAATAAAAACAATTCCATTATTAACTCAAAAATCGAATTCCAAAAATATGATCTAATTGGTCCATTAAGAAGAGTTATTGAGAATTTTCAATAAAAAATAAATTTTATTTAATATATAAGAGATTCAAGAAACAATAAAATAACATTAAATTATACAACAAAAGATACTTAGTTTAAATTAAAGAAATCATTACCTAACAAAATTATTTTTGAATTTATAATTTTAAATTCAAAATGTTAAGTAATATTTAGATGAAATTAAAAAAATTTATTTTAATACTAACATTTGTTAGTAGAAGTGATAAAAAAACTTAAATTCCTTTAAATAAGATATCGAGTTTAAATTTTATATATAAAAAATAGATATTGAGAAAATTTTATTTTCTTTATGAGTTCATTTGATTCAATTTTAAAATATTTAAAACTATTATAATTACTGAATATTAAGATATTAAATAAAAATTAATTTAATTAAAATTTTAATTATATTTAATTTAAAAAATAAAGAAAAAAATTTAGCACAATTTTATTAATAATATAGCATGACGAGAAATTGAAGAGAGAAATATTGTAGTACAAGCAAAGGTTAATCTCAGCAACCAAAGTCTTTTTTGTTTTTGTGTTTTTTTTTGGTCAGAAAGTCCTTTTTGTTTATTGGTCTGATTTTCTTCCCATTTCATTTCATTTCACACTCTACACTTCTAACTCTAAGCAACTAGCAAGCAATTATCTATCCTCCCAAGGCCTATAGTTTAGCTTTGCAGGACATCCTCTTTACCTCTCTTCAACACCCTGTCTTGTTGTTACCTTTCTCACATTCTCTTCCTCAAGCTCTGAGCCTTTTTTTCTTCTTCAATCTTCCATGGTTTTTCTGGTTCTGAAAGGTAAGGTCTTGTGCATCCTTAGTTGATCTGTGCATATTCTTTTTAGTTCACACCTCTGTAACGGTCACTTTGCTTTTTTTATTTTTTATTTTTGCATTCTGGGTTTCTTCTTTCTTGAAATGGTTTTCTTGATTTTTCTTGTTTTGCTTCTTTTCAACACTAATAATGGAGTGAGTTCTTTGAATAGTGAAGGTTTTGCACTTTTGTCATTTAAACAGTCTATTTATGAAGACCCAGAAGGGTCTGTGAGTAACTGGAACTCTTCTGATGAAACCCCTTGTTCATGGAATGGGGTTACATGTAAAGAGCTTAAAGTTGTCTCTGTTAGCATTCCAAAGAAGAAACTTTTTGGGTTTCTTCCTTCTTCTCTTGGGTCCCTTTCTGACCTTAGACATGTAAATTTGAGGAACAATAGGTTCTTTGGTAGCCTACCTTCTCAGCTCTTTCAAGCTCAAGGGCTTCAAAGTTTGGTTCTTTATGGGAATTCTTTATCTGGGTCTTTGCCAAATGAGATTGGCAAGCTTAATTACCTTCAGACTTTGGATTTATCACAGAATTTCTTTAATGGTTCAATACCCACATCAATTGTTCAATGCAAGAGACTTAGAGCTCTTGATCTTAGCCAAAATAATTTCACTGGTTCTTTGCCACATGGATTTGGCACTGGTCTTGTTTCTCTTGAAAAACTTGACCTTTCATTCAATAAATTCAATGGTTCAATTCCTAGTGATATGGGAAATCTATCTAGTTTGCAAGGAACTGTAGATTTGTCACATAATTTCTTCACTGGTTCGATCCCAGCTAGTCTCGGAAACCTTCCTGAGAAGGTTTACATTGATCTAACTTACAACAATTTGAGTGGTCCAATACCACAAAACGGTGCACTAATGAATAGAGGACCAACTGCATTCATTGGGAATCCTGGGCTCTGCGGTCCTCCATTGAAGAACCCTTGTTCTTCAGAAACTTCTGGTGCCAACGCACCTTCATCAATTCCATTTTTGCCAAGCAACTACCCTCCTCAAGATTTGGAAAATCATGGTGACAAAAATGCAAAAGGGAGAGGACTAAGCAAGAGTGCTGTTATTGCAATAATTGTGAGCGATGTGATTGGAATCTGCCTTGTTGGTTTGTTGTTTTCATATTGTTATTCAAGGGTTTGTACTTGTGGTAAGGATAAAGATGAAAGTGGCTATGTTTTTGACAAAAGAGGGAAGGGAAGGAAGGAGTGTTTGTGCTTTAGGAAGGATGAGTCTGAGATGTCTGAGATTGTGGAGCAATATGATCTTGTACCACTGGATACGCAAGTGGCATTTGATTTGGATGAGCTGCTTAAGGCTTCAGCATTTGTTTTGGGAAAGAGTGGAATTGGCATTGTGTACAAAGTGGTGCTTGAAGATGGCCTCACTTTAGCTGTGAGAAGATTGGGTGAAGGGGGTTCTCAAAGGTTTAAGGAATTCCAGACGGAAGTAGAAGCAATTGGCAAGCTAAGGCATCCTAATATTGTAACTCTAAGAGCCTATTACTGGTCTGTTGACGAGAAGTTGCTAATTTATGATTACATACCTAATGGAAGCCTTTCAACTGCTCTTCATGGTAAGTTTAATAAATCTCCTTGGAACGCAATTCTTATTTTCCTTCATTGTTTTGTTGATGGAAATTTTGGTCTCTTCACTAGAGTTTTGGTTACTGATTTTTTTAAACTGTTTCTTTTCTTTTTAAACGACTTTAGGGAAGCCTGGAATGGTTTCATTTACACCATTGTCCTGGACCATGCGGTTGAAAATCATGAAGGGGATTGCAAAAGGCTTGGTTTATCTGCATGAATTCAGTCCTAAAAAGTATGTTCATGGAGATTTGAAACCAAGTAATATACTTCTTGGGCATAACATGGAGCCACACATCTCTGACTTTGGACTTGGGCGTCTAGCAAATATTGCTGGGGGTTCCCCAACCCTGCAATCTAACCGAGTTACAACAGATAAACCACAAGAGAAACAACAAAAGGGTGCACTCAGCTCAGAAGTTGCTACAGTTTCATCAACAAATATGGGGTCCTATTATCAGGCTCCTGAAGCTCTAAAGGTGGTGAAACCATCACAGAAATGGGATGTTTACTCTTATGGGGTGATCTTACTAGAAATGATCACAGGAAGATCTCCAGTGATTCAGGTTGGTACGTCAGAAATGGATCTTGTTCAGTGGATTCAGCTATGCATTGAAGAGCAAAAGCCACTTGCAGATGTTTTAGATCCATATTTAGCACCAGATGTGGACAAGGAAGAAGAAATCATTGCCGTTCTGAAGATAGCAATGGCTTGTGTTCACAGCAGCCCTGAAAGGAGACCTACAATGAGGCACGTATCTGATGTTTTGAGCAGATTGGCCACATCCTCTGATTGAGAAAATATTAATGGATGAAAGATTCTTGGAGAGACTTCATCAATTTCATTGAAAAGGACATAATCAATTCTTGAAGCAGTGCAAAAGTGAATGAACTGTGCAATTCTTGTATTTGCTCTTAGTAGGATTTTTCTTCTTTGTCATTGCATGAGGGGTGGTTAGGTGGGGTTGGTGGGTCTGCTTTGGGAGCATTCTACCAGAGGTTACAGCTGCTTTTGTTATGAGATGGCTTGTTATAGTACATGTTGAAAGGAAAGGATGCTTTCTTTTGCTTCTTGCTCTTACTGCAGACCTTTGTCTAGTTTCTTTGCACTGTTAATGAGAAGTTGAATTATTTGTTTATTGCATCTTTACCTTTTATTTTTAGGGATAAGTGCAATTTTGATTCTCTTTTTGGCATTTAAGTATCTTATTTTTCATTTTTTTTTATACTTTATTACCTTACTAACAAATAATGTCTAAAACATATATTTTAATGTAAAAATAATATGTATTTTTAATGCTAAAATTATATAATTATAATATATTATTGAATTAACTATAATAAATTAAAAAATTAAATTTAGATGTATTTTAATTTAATTATGAATAAAAAAATAATTTTTAAAATAAATTTATAATATTTTTAAAAATAACCGTTTGATTAGGTTGATTATAAATTATATACAGAATAAATTTATTATTAAAATTTAATATTCTATTAATATTTTCTCATAAAATAATGATGATATTAGTTAGAAAGTTACAAAATTATAAAATACATAAGGCCAAATCACAAGAATCCTAATTGTAGTTATCCCTCATTCATAAGAAACAATTATTATTAACACCATAAAAAAAATTATTATTAACAGATAAAGTATAGAGATATCCAAGTGACATGAAAAATATTATTCTAGCCAAATGGCCAGCAGGCTGCAGTATAACTTCCAGTGACTAGTATTTTTCATATACATATATATCTTGGTCAGCTCTCCACCTCTGGTCCTGAGGAATCTGGTCCCCTAGCCTACATGGTTATTTAGCATTTCCTCTGTATTTTTCTTCAGAGTGGAATACACCTTACCATTAGCTATATATATATATAATTCATTGTTATCAATATGTGATTTTTTACTCTATCTTATTTACATCCCGTGCAAGCTGATTTTTTTTTTTTCCTAGTAGAAATGATTAACATGTTAGTTTTGTTAGCAAGGGAAAGAAGAGGGTACGGTTCGGTCGGAATCATCCAAGTTATCATGCCAACGTAAGATGCCACTACAAAACAAGGGGTGGCAAGCAAATGATTTTGATTACATTATGTTTTTTATTTCGAATAAAAGCAAAAAAAATAAAATAAAAAATAAGTTGTTTCTATTGCCACTGCAATACAAGGGCGGTAAAGTTGATATTTAAAATTTATTAAATTCTAATTAATTTTATTTGGTTCGATTAATATCATAAAAGATGATAAAATAAAAGTTTTCAATTTTATTACGATATATTTTTTATTTTGAATAAAAAAAAAAGAAAAAGCATGTCGTTTTTATCTTCCTTTTCATTTTGTTAGTAATTTTAGATATATTGACTCAACACTGTTTATAAAAAAAAATTTCTCTAAGATCTCTCTAGAACTCATCTACTGTTTATCTTAATATAAAATTGTTTTTTTTTTTTTTTGGTATTTTTCTCTTTGTTTTATAACTGGAGAAACCAAGTCCTTCACAGACACCATCTTTATTTTACAGAAAGGTGTCTTTTAGATTGTGGTATTTAAGCTTAGGGTTACACAGTACACAGATACTAAAAATATTAGAATGTGTTTCCCAACCGTCTGGTGCCTAAAGTTAAAACGTACAAATTGGCAATAGGAAATTATTTTCGTGTTGCCAAACCATGTGGCGCAAATGTAGGGAAGTGGACTCCACTCATCAAAAGTATCCAATCAAGGATAGAGCTGTTAGCTGTGTTTTTTGGATTTTGATATGTCATTGATAGATTTATTTTGTTATATTTTACTTAACTTTAACACAGATTCTTGTTGGAATGAATGTCTTCAGTCAATTCACTCCAGCTTTGCTATATCTTTACCTCCTGGCTAATTCAAGTCTTCCTCATTGACTCATCTTAGTTTCTTGGTGATTCAATATTGTATTCTTGGTGTCTCTCCCCATCAAAATATATATATATAAAGACCATCTTTTTCTCCTCTTAAAAATTTAGCATTAAGAATGATATTTTTTTGTCTTAATATAGATCAATTTTGTATTATGATGCCTACTCTTTATTATTTTTTTAAAAAAAAAGAAAAAAGATAAGGGTGGACGTTATGCACTTATTATCCAATAACCTTTTAAAGAAAGGGGGACAACTAGTTGGAGAAATGGAAATTTGGGCTGTAGAAGGATTTGATATTTGTTGTATTTTTTACAAAAACACTTGCCCCGACATTGCCCTGCCAGGGTGGGTTGGTTTGAACTTCAAATCGGTCCAATTAAAATTGGAACCGAAATTGAATTAAATTCAAAATTGGTTTCAAATCAGCCTGAAACTAGAGATAACTGGTTCAGAGCTAGTTTATTCTCCTATAAAATCATAATAGTCGGTTGGAATTTCGAACTAACAATTTTAGTGCTAAATTGAAAATTTTTAAAAAAGAAAATTAACTTATCAAATCAAATCAAAACCGAAATTGACATAGAACCAACTTGAACTAGGGTGGGGTCAGTTTCGATCTGATTTTACCCTCCACCATGAATTGTCAGGTTTCAAATTGAAACAGGCAGTTCATTGAATTGTAGACACCCTTAAAAACATATATGACATTAAGGATGAAATTAATTAATATGGATCAACTTTGAATTCTGATTTCGTTTTTAAATATTTCTATATAAAAATTAGTTAAAATACATAATTAAATTATATCAATGTGTTTCAGCCTATGGGACGACAGTAGAGGATTGTAGGCAATTCCCAAAAAATGTCTTTATGAGTAGACTTGTGTTTGTTAATAGGTCTATGAATCCGGTAGCTCACTGTTTAAGCTAGAGCTTATATTTTGTGTCGAGCCATAGATTGTGAGAGAGACAGCCTCCTATGTTCCTCTTGAATAATTTGTATAGTGATCTTTAATTTATGAAAGTCCTCTTCAGTTTCAAATATATATATATGTTGATTTAAGTTGTAAGAAATTTAAATTTGTTAATAAAGTTTTTAATTCAAATTTTATATATGAATAAATAAATATTGAAAAACCTTATATTTCTATTAAAATTTATTTGACTCGATTCAAATTAATTAGAATTTTTATAGTTACTGAATATATTAGAACGTATTATAGATAAATATATATATATATATATATAGTTTCGACCCGAGGTTGATAGTGTTAATATATCCCTCAAGATAAATTGTCACATGCCATTGTTATTCCTTTAGTCTCTGAACATTGCGTAAACATTTTCCAAGTCACCGGCACATTGCAGGAGTTGCTTCTTCCGGTAAATTTTTTGCAACAAAGAAAGTACTAATGAGGACAATGCAGTGCTAAACTAGATTATCTCAAACATAATAATTTGCATTAGTTAATTTCTACTTCTTTTTAAGCTGAAATTACATAACTTAGTTTCACCTCATAATCATAGCAGACCATGAGACAGATGAATATGGCAGCAGAATTTCACTTTCTTTGTGCAATCCTGAGCCGCTTGACGCCTTCTATAAACTCCCTGTCAAGATTCAAATAAATTGATGAAAAAAAGGTACTAATTATGATCCAGTGCAAAAATATATATATGGTTAGATAATAGCAGTAAAGAACTCACTTCCAAGGAACATCACCAACAGTTCTCCAATTCTCCTCCCTGTCCTTATAAAACAAGCAGAATTCAGACCCTGGCTGAAACAACCTTAACCCAGTTTCAGTTTGTCTTCCTGAAACAAAGAAATCCATAAATCATTAGCATTTTTAACACGATTGGCGAAAAGTTTTATGTTTCCATGTATTTTAGTACCCACCAAACATGTCTTCGAGTTGAACAGCGAGGCTTGAGTACCCACCATGATCAAGTATGCAAATTTTCCTACCAACAGCCACTCCATCCATGTTTACCTTTACATAAACCCAACTCTCCTTGCTTTGAACACCTTCTGTGTCATCCTCACATTCTTGTTGCGCATTTCCTTGATATCCTGAGTTTGACTGTTTCAGGGATTGATTATTTCCCTGAGGCCAGGACATTAGTTCATCATAACCTTCTTGGCTTATGACTGATACACATACAAGAAGCAATAGTTAAGACCACCCTGACAAGTTCATCAAAAAGAGTAAACATAACATCACATAATCTGCTTCTTAAGCTTCAAAGGAGAAATGTTATTTATTAAGCCTGTAATGTCAAAACTGCAATTATAATGGTAAGAATTTTGCAGGAGAAGAATGGATTGGCTAGTACATATCTGATCCTTATTTTTGCCCTTTCTTAGCAGTCTAGAAAACTTTGCATATTTGCAAGGTTTTTTCAAAAATAAGCAAAGCACAAGCATGGAAATTGATCAGGATTGCCATGTAAGAATCTTCAAGCTTATGACTATTATTATGAAACAGAAACAACAAAATGAAATAAATAAGTAAAGGGTCATGAGCATACAATGTCCTGATGGATGATAAGGTTCAGGTTGCAAAGTTCTGAGGCTGAGACCGAGATCGATAATGCCATCATCTTCCTTTGCCTGATAGTAAACTGAGTGAGGAGCTGAATGATTGAGAAAGAAGTTTGATGCAGGATTTGAGTCCATTATGATAGTAATATTAAGTGTTGGATGATAAGGTGTATTGATTTGCATCAGGTAGGGGAAGCGATTCATATAAATATTATCTGTAGCTATGACTGAATTTGGAAAACAGAACTGAAAGTACAGGTGGGTCCAAATAGAGCAAAAAAATGGAAGACAAACAACCTTTTCTCCCATTATCAATCATTAAGTGGTGCTTATCTTCTTCTGTTACTTCTGGTACAACCAACATGGAAATACGCAAGCAAGTTACTAAAAAACAGAAAAACAAGGGATGGCCAAAGTGATTATAACAAAAGTCGGTTCAGATTATGCAACCCAACATTGCTACAAAATGGTTCTGCTTTTCAGGTTGAGAATCCAAAAGCCTGATCAGGATTAGACTGCTTGGAACCAACACTAACAATTGACAAGAACATGTTTTTACTCTAGTTTAACACAATTTTCTAGTCGATAATGCATAGCAAAATTTCACCATATTATAATGACTTTAAGAATCCCAACAGCATCCCAGCACATTAATGATAGAGTGTCTGTCTCATGGTGTAAGAAAAAGGTTTAGAATTTAAACAACAACAAGATGTAACAAAAACGGTGTTCTGATTAACTAAAGAGGAAAAGAAATTCCAAGTGAGGTGGATTAACCAGGGTCACCCTAGGGCTTAATGAAATCACGAGTTGAAGAGCAAAAGTAATTCTAAAGCATACAGTTTTGGTTTTGGTTTTTATTTCTAAGCTTCTTGGTGGGGAAGTGTCACAGAGTAGACAGTGGTATTACTCTTTAATGGGGGACAATGATCTGGTCGCAGCCCTCGACCCCATTCTTCCCTGCCCGAAGATGAAATTGCTCTACGGATGAAATCTGCTTTCCAACATAGGATTCTCTTGAAAATTGGATGAGGGGTCATTGGATTAATTGAAATGGATGGGATCCTGCCCATCAGTTCTCCGTCCTAGCAAGAAGTAAATGCCTGAAATTAATACCTCTCCCTAGACCCTACAAATCTCCCACCATTGGCACCACCACCACCACCACCTCACCCTGAATCCTGAATCCTTTTGCGCTATAAATGTATCACACTATCAAGTAAAAAATTATTCAAAATCGGCCGTGAATTAAGAGTTTTTACTTCAAAAGCTCTACCTTTGGTCTAATCTTAAACAGCTTGGCCAGGTTCATACGCCAAGGAAAAAAAAAAAAGTGGAAAATTTCTAAAATCAGTGATGGTAAACTTCCAAACCAAAATCTGCCCAATTATAATGCACGGAAAGTTTCTCTAAATAGATATTTTTATGTTTCCAAAACGTTTTCATATCGAAAATTTCAGGAAATTTATTAGGAATGTTTTAGGATTATTTTTACAAATATAAAAAAATTAAGAAATACATTTCTAATTTAAAAAATATATTTTTTTAGTATTTTCATAAATAAAAAATAAGATAAATTAAAAGATAATTTTATATTTTTCTTAACTAAATAAAATAATTTCTATAATTATACTACTTGATAGAACAAATAAAATTTTTCAAAATTTATATCTATATATTTTTATACATTTTTAATATTTATTTACATAGCTCTATTGTTTTAATATTTATATGATTCCTCTACGTTTCTATTTCCCATAATTTTTAAAAAATATAGTTTTGCCATATCCGTGTTTCCGTGGTCCATAGCTGCCCAACAATGGCAGCTACCATAGTACAATGAAGTTGAGTTTTCGCGACTACTTTACTTGGGTGCACCTCTCTATTTAACAAAAAAATTCGGTGAATGCGCACGCTTGTGAGTTCAGCCTAAGAAGTTCAGCTCAGCTCTGTAGAATAATGAAACTTTCAACTGTATTTAGCTTATTTAACCTTGAACGACTGTAAATAACCCTATTACATACGTCAAAAACAGGCAAGGCCAAACAGCTCAGAATGGTTTAATATCACGCCTAGGAATAACCTCAACTTGGACATCAAGATCTTCCCCAAATTCTGGTTGCTCTATGTAATAATAATAATAATGAAACCAATTTTGATCTGAATAGATTATAGGTAAAAAGATACAAGCACGATGCATCTTGCAGGCAACTGCTGATAACACTCCGAAACAGTGGGTTTACAACTTTAGAAGAAAGTCTCGCATGTATATATATATATTGATATTGCAACCTCATTAGCAATAATCGACGAAAAAGGCATTAGAAATTCATCCAGATACAATTGAACGTAGAAGCATGAACAATCACCTTGATTCTCAGTTTGAAAATTAGACTCAAAAGTTCATGCGAACATTGTGGGATGATATTCCTCCCATGAACCATTCATCAACGTGGCAATGTCCACTTCAGCAATAATTCAAATGGTTGGACGTGATTACCATCACAGAAATGTATATGTACTTGAAAAATCATGCTTGCTGCTGCAATGAATAGTGCAGCAATGCGGTTGAACTATCTAGATAATCATTTCAGTCATAACAACTAAGAAATTCAATTATGCAAGGATAAATTTGCTCCACAGCCTGAGGAAGAAAACAAAAAGGAAATAATTAATACAAAGTAAAGGAAATATACTATCAGATCGAATGTTATGCTGTTTGAATAGATATTCAGCCAAAAAATGGAAGTGCATACTAGTCTTCCTCCCACCAAATCGTAGTGTGGCATAATGTGGACCTCCAGGTTCTCCAAACACCTTATATGTACCCAAATGATTGGGAATGAGCCTAACAGTTTCTGGTGCATCGAAAATCACTATAAGCATATAGTATTGAGAATTGATATCCAATAATAGAGGCAGGCAAACAAGTCATCACGATTTATCTGTACCTTCTACAGCTTCAGGAGGGCAAATTAGATCTTGGTCTCCAGCTAAAGCTAAAACAGGTAAATTGCACTTGGGTAGGTGAACCTTGTGGAAAAACTTACCACTTCGATCACACAATCCACCATCTCGAAAAGCAGTTGTAAGCTGCAAGATAAGTTTGGCAGGTATTGTACCTGATAATCAAACCTTACATCAATTGTTGAAAGGAAAAGTTTGACAAAGATGAGGAATAGAGAGATATAATTTTACAAACAGAGTAACAACTAAGTATCTTAGTCTAAGAGGCGCTAGAGCAATTTCAGAAAAATAACAAACATACCGCCATTGCATGCTGCCCCAACCCAATAGAGGCAGGCAAACAGAGAACATGAAAAGAGGCAGGCAAACAGAGAACATGAAAAGAGGCAGCTGACCACAAGAAAAATGGAGTAATATATCAATGCATGAAGTCATAAAGTTAGACTATCGTCAATTGAGGGCTGCACAACCATGCTTATCAAAATAGTCATATGTTAACTTTCTGCTTGCTAAAATTATTCCAGAAATAGCCAGCAATTGTTTCCCGATCAATCTAGCAATTAGGTTATTCTTTTCTACCAATACACTATTCTGGACTACACATCAGCTGACCAACAACCGCAGAAGTAGTCAATAAGAGACGAGAATACGTTTCCAGTGATCAAAATACAATCAAGAAAATAGGGAAGTTATGAAAGCACTGCACCATCAAATTCTCCTTCAATAAGAACCTTCTCAGTGCATATACTCTAGTTTGATAGAAATATCTTGTATTTATATCTATAATAAAGTTCCCACTCTGCCTAGGACTGTACTTTATAAAACACGGGCCACGAGGTTTTTCCTCAGTAATATAGCATTATTAACCTTACTCTTTGCTTATAGACACCCCAATCTCTACCTATGCCATTTAATTCATTATGCGAGAAACATTCTCTTAGCTGATCATATCAGCGAATTGTCTCACTTTGTTAGCTAATAATGCAGCAACAGTTCATACTGGCCATTGATATGGCAGCCTTCCTCCTTTATCTGGGAGAGGGATCAACTGTGCAAGGATAGAACATATAACATGGTATAGGCAGAGGTTGAGTAACATCTATGTGCCTACAGAATTAAAATACAATCTCCTTTCACTTCCTGATCCATCTTTGCATTCCAACTCCATTACTGTGCTACATATACAGAAACAATTTCTAGCTGCCACGAAGTGCATACTAAATAAGGAGTTGGTCTTGTGTTTGCCCTTGCCTGCATTTCATTTCAAAGCTTTGCAATTCACCTCAGGTTGGATTTGGATGAGTCATTTGAAACAACAGGATTTGAGTTGGATGCAGAAGTTTTGGAACTTCTTCTAAACTAAAGAGTATATACGGTCAATTTTCCAAGTTCAACATTCAGCTGCCAAGTCCTTTCAGTTTATCTGGTAGATTCATCAAGTGAAGACCAAGTTCATGAATGTAGATTAAATTATATGTCAATTTAAAGCAAAAGTATAAATTGAAATAAGTCATTCAACATTTGGTTTTCGTAAATCTTTTTTCCTCTTCCTTTTCCTCTGCATAATCTTATTACACTTTGACCTAAAAACTCTAGCAAATTTTGGACTTCAAATATTCCTCCCCAAGAGGACACCTTATATATAGCAGAAGAGCAAGCCAAGATATATTTCATAAAGCAACCTAGAGATAAACTATGTCTATCTTCTTTAAAATAAATAGACCAAGAGATTCAAGAACAGCAAGTGTACTTAGACTTACAAAAGTTGTTCAAGACAAGCTTCTCTAACAGCTCTGGATGCATCATGTCTTCTGCTGATATCAGGTCATTAAGCCAAGACAACACATAAGGAGGTCGAGATGAAAGAGGATATGCTGCTGATAATAATGCCCCCAAGGGAACAACAGGTACATTAAGAGCCTGAGCAGGATCTGCCTGCATGACAATTGCCTCAGTATTACTTTCTCAAACACTGCCATCTAAGTAAACATATATAAGTTCAGCACCTACAAGAGGCAAAAGCAATTTGAGTCTTGAATTTGAAGATGTATAGTCAAGTGATGATGCCAGAGTAACAATAGCAGCCAATCCCGGGTCTCTTCCTTCACAACCTATGAAAGTGTTAAATTAAGAGGTGAGTATCAGCAGTTGCACATCTTTTCTTTTTCTTTTTTCTTTTTTCCCTTTCCGTAAAAGAGAACCAGAAAATTAATGAATAATAGAAAAGAGATAGACACTTCAAAACAATGAAACAAATGTCTAAATGTCTAAACTTTGCGTGCATGATCAATATTTTACAATAAAGGCTAGTCATGTGTTTCCTGTATGACAATCCAATTGTCTCAATTTGGGATTGCAACTTTGCAGTGAAAAGCTCTAGAGTTAGAACTTCGAATAAATGAGATTTGTGCAATGGAAAAGAAGTATTCCCATTTGAAACAAAGACATGCAAGAGCATGCACACACATATTCTGTAGGGAAAAAAATGATATGTGAACCACAAAGTTAGCCCACATATAAGCCAAAATGCTGCTGCTGTGCAAAGACCAACAAAATAAATTTAGGTGACAAAAAGCAATGCAGAACAATGTGCAAATGCAAGGTGAGCATAAAAACATGTAGCTTCTGGAAAAAAATAATAAAAAAGATGCATATTTTGCAGATTTCCAAAAGAAGTGTGACAAAAAAACCTTGACAATATCTTCAAGATTTTCAAGGATTAATTTACAATACTTCAAGATTGAATCTCACCAGGACTGGAGGACTATGGAGAGGGATACCACAGCTTCAATTTTGTGGCTTAATGAAGAGCAAAAAAAAGAGTAATAATAATGTGAAAGGGAAAAGGAAGAATGCAGCATGTACTCTAGTTAACATATTGGATCCAGAAAAATAAAATATAAAACACTATTTGTGGCCATTTTAGCAACCTGGGGACAATGTTTTCCCTATCTAAAGGCCACTCATTAAGACTCTTGTTTTAATGCACAAAGATTTGTGGAGCCAGCCTTACATAGAATTTGTTCTACAATTTGAATTTCTGCAGCTATATATCGGTTTTAAGTATTTAATTTATTATTGACATGATATCTAAACATCCTAAACCCTAAAAAAACCCAGATCCCCTTTAGTATAAGGATTTCACTTCCTTCCCCAACAATATAGCCTTACAATGAGAAAGCTGTGACTCATGATAATGCTTAGTCACAGTTTTAACATTTAAGGTGAACAAACACTGTCAAGCTCAACATGTAGTATTAACATTTGCTAGTTGCAAACTACAAACAAACTTGCATCATTCTACAATTTAAGAAGATTCCAAACAGTATTATTAGGATCAAATAAAACTTGAGTCTAACATTTTATGTGCTGTATAATTTAGCATTAGAAAAGCACGCCAACTTATGTGAAAAATGGTAAGAAAAATTCATCCAGGGTCTGTATGTATTATGAGTCAATGAGTTTGCAAGAATAAGAGTATCTTACCACATCGTGAAAGCATTGCATACAGTAAGATACCTCCCATGGAGTGTCCAATTGCAAGCAATTTACCATCCTTAGGGTTGCTTTCTGCTCTTATGTATTCCATCTACATTGATAAGTTTGAACATTATTCACATAAGAAAAGAATGCACAAAATTTTTTTATGCACAAAAAAAATCTCTTTCTTCTATATAAACAATTGAGGGAAAGAATGATTTAATGACTCATAAGATATGGTAGAAGTTCGGCTATAAAAAAGAACAGTATCTATGATATTTTATTTATAAAACTATCTGTGAATATTTTATTTATAAAACTATCTGTGAAGACACAGAAGCAAAAAAATTAATGACTCATTTGTCTTAGCAAGATCAAATGTCACCTCACCGCAGCAGGAACATCCTCTTCTAGGTAATTATCAAAATCCCAGTCATACTTCACAATCAAGTCCAGCTGTTTCTGGAAATCTTCTATGGTTGCAGAAAGGCGCTCTTGCAAGTCAAACAACTGAGGCGAAACAGATTTTTGACCTTCCTCAAAAATATTTACAAGTCTTTGGCTCAAATCTCTAATTTGACCAGCAATAACTGAATTCTGTCTTGATTCCAACAAGCTCAATAGCTTTCCCCTTATCTCATTAAATCGTTCAGATAACTGAGAATCTTCTAGAAGTTTAGCTATCTGATCAAATAACTTATCAGAAATGATTTTCAATTGGCCTTCACTTAGGAATCCAGAAAGCATTTCCGATAACCGCATAAAAGTTTCTGTCAACTTTGTTACCATTTTTGATTCATCCCACACAGTTGCTACCCCTGTTGGGTCCTCCTTAACAGCTGAAGCTTTATTAGAAACTGAAAAGGCACTCGGAACATTGTTAAACTGATGGTTTGTAGAAGACAGAGCCTCATCAGTCAGAGTCTTAGCAACAGCCTCCATCTCTTCAGACACAGCATAAGCAGACTGCTGAATCTCTTTAGGACTTGTCTCTTGCATACTTAATCCTGCACCTCTAACTTCAAGGATCCACGTTTCAAATCCCTGACCAGACATGTATCGTGCAAAAGATGACTGCAAACACATAACATTAATAAGTTTCACGTAAAAAGAAAATTGTCTTCAGTCAAACATTTTGATAAATAAGAGATCTCACTAAGCTGTATAAATAGGAGAATAAACCAATCACCATTAAAGGGTTAGGTACTTAATCAATAGTCAGGAGATGCATTGCAACTCAGAAAGAGAGCTCATTACACTATATTGAGACTTACAAGTTAATAGAACTGAGTAGAAGAAAAGGTAACCTAAAGTAAGATAAGAACAGAAGTTTGAAAATAAGAATAATGCCTTGTTTGGAATAAATGGTGCACAATAATCAATTTTTACAATTTCTATAAGATTATATTTCATTCAAAACGCATTGCTAATTCTTTAATTAGTTGAAAGAATCAAATTCTAGCAACTACAGACATTCCAGGTATGGGAAATATTCAACTGTATTGAATTCTATCATTTTCAAGACTTTGCGCAGGATATGAGTGTGTTTTGAAAGCCTAGAAGAAACATAAGAATTTGATTGCAGTTCAAGTCGTTGCAGGAAGAATCTAATTCTTTCGACATAACCAATAATTGAAAGCAAAAAGAATCGCAAAACAAATGAAATTATGCCAAAAGTAACACGAATTCAATCCAATTCAATTCAATTGAAGTCTTGCAGTACATTTATAACCTAAGCAAAAATAAGTAATTGCAAGTAATTAGAAGACATATAAGAAAACGGCAATTACCTCAGGCGAGAGATCATAGCCAATGGCGTTCGTGCCAACTCCAGAGAGCAACAACAGCGGATGATTCCTAGCAGGCGCCTACAATGAACCCTTTTTCTTTAAACAACAAATAAATAAATAAAAAGATAGAAAAAAATGGAGCGAGAAATCCAGAATTCACTACTTGAGGAGAAGGATGGTAGCGCCAGAGAGCAAGGCGCCAATCGGAATTAGGAACGGAGACATAGTGAAGTTCATCGGCGGTACAGATTGGGGGTTTCTCCGGAATTTTTAGGGAATCTGTGGAGAAAGCTCTGAGCAGTTGAAAAGAAGAAGAGGAGGAGGAAATTGTTTTACGAGAGGAGGGTGATGATGATAATCGTGGTGAAGAGAAAGGAGAGCGTAAGGAAGTGAGGAGGGAGGCGCGTGAGAGTATAGAATTGGCTATGTGAACAGCTGAACGAATGTCGGATTGGAAAGCTGCTGCTGTTGTCGCTGCTGTTGCTATAGTTGCCATTTTTGTGCAAATTTAACGTTTTGCTCGTTTTAGTTGTTGATGTCATAACATAGCGACCGACTCTAGCTTTTAAAACTCAAAGTTTCGGCTAGTTTAAAAATTAACAAATTGAGCTTGGGCTTATTATATTTTTAAAAGTTTGGTTCAAGTTTTGCTTAGGTTCGACTGGAGCTGAGATTTGCGAGTAAGGTAAACTCAACATATAATATATATAATTTTTTATTATACTTAATAGTTTAAGTTTTATTTACTTACTATTAAATAAATATTGGATAATATTTACTTGATATTATATTTATTATGATATTTACTTTATAATTAAAATTTTATTTACTTAATACAAATACTAATTAACTTTAAAACTATAAAATTTATCATTAAATTAAAATTATATTTTTTTAATATTAATGTTTAATAATTTAAATTATATTTATTTAACGGAAAAATTTTAATTTTAATATTAATATATACAAAAATTGTATAATTTTATTACAAATATATATTTTTTACAAGAATTAAAAACTTTAATTATATTATATTATACTTACTTAATGTTATACTTTATATTAATATTACTTCACATCAAAACTATATAATTATTATTACGGATATATAATTTATATTATATTTATTAATTTAAATTATATATAATTTTTATTATGAGTATATAATTTTTATTTAATAATGCCATATAATACCAATATTTAAATTAACAAGTTAATATATGAGCCTATTTGTGAGCTAACTCACGTGGCTGTTCATAAATTTAAACAAACTGAACTTAAGAAAGCTCGGGCTTGGTTCGATTAGCTCACGAACTTCAAAATGAAGTTTGAGCTTGACTCATTAGCTTAACAAATGAACTCGAATAAGCTTTTTTGGAGTCGCGCTCTGAACAAACCACGCACCGTTCAGCTTGGTTACACCCTAATGTCATTCTAGTTATCTTTTGTGTGTTCATGTAGGCGGCAGGGTTTAATACACGCTCAAGTATTTAACGACCATGACACTATGTGAGCTTGAGGCTCACTAGGAAATACAAAATAGGCTAGGAGCCCAAATCATAGAAGGAGTCACCACCCGGATGAGAGGCAAGACACACTGTACGACAATTAGATTTCACGACGGTTCTCAGAAGCTACCATCAAAGAACGAGTTTAGAAATTGGGTATAGGCTTTTGGAATGCTCACCCAACCTTGCGGTTAGCCTCTGTTTGTATTTTGTATTTTATTACATTTAATTATTCAATTATTTCTTTATTAACATGCAAGTTATAATTATTTCCCAGTAATTTTCAATTTCATACTTTAAGTCCAAGTTTACACATTAATTCAAATTCATGCATTTTAAAGGTGATTCACTATAAGTAATACAAAATATTCATAAAATAAGAATAAACAAATAAGTACACATGCATAGAAATGGGGGAGGAGAATAGATTACAACCCTTTTTACATACAAAACAGAGTAAAATAAATAAAAAATAAACCAAAAGTAAAAAGAAGCAAAACTAAACATAAACATAAATAAAACTAAAAAAGAACATGAATTAAAATTGGATGATGAAAATCATCCCAAATTCTTGTAATGGACAGAATATTAACTTACAAAACTTATAAAATCCTACAAAAAGAAACCACAAAGTTAATTTATAGATCAAATCAACACAAATAAGGGTGGGAAATACTTAAGTATTAATCGAACAAAATAGTAGAATAATCATGTAAAGAAAATTGAAATACGTAAGCATTAAAAATGCATGAAGGTGCAAACTATACATGATTTACGACAAATATCAAAATAAAATTGCATGAGACGCTGTCAAAGTGGTGGTCACCTCTTCAAAATGAGGCAATCGTCTCATTTCAAAAAGGCGATGAGACGTCGCTTGATTAGTAGGCATATGAGCATAAAAAGATAAGCTTCAATTTTCAGTAAACAATATCTATTGTACATACTCAAAAGCTTGCAACTATCTTTAATGCCTTAAAAGATCATGTTAAGAACATGGCATTGAGTAAACAAAACACAAAAATAAACAAGTAAATAAGTAAAAAAAACTTATGCAAATCTATAGCTCTAATATTGAAAAGAAATGAAGATTTTTATTGTTTGTGGAGTTTATTTTTCAAAATGATTGACCTCATGTTATGACCTATATTTTTAAATGATATTATTTTAAAACGAGATATGCAGTATTAATAATTTAAAGTTTAATTATATATTATTATCTTTAATTACGTATTTTATTTTAAAAGAATTATTTACATAGAAAAAAAATAATTTATGATTGAGATTTATTATTATTGTTGTTGTTATTTTCAATAGTATTACTATTATTTTATTTTGTTGAGTGTATTATCATTACTTTTGTTATTTGTTATTATTATGAGTATTATAAATATTTTTAAATTATTCCACTACCATTATTAATGTTATTATTTTTATTGTTATTTTATGTGGGTTATTATCGTGTGATATGTGTGTGTTTATTATTATATGTGTGAATAATTATACATATGAGTATATTTGTGTGGTGTAGATTCATTTGGCTAAAGTATTATTATTATAATATAAAGTTTTATTAATATAGTATATATATATACACATGCATACATACAACAAACTCATATACATGCACACGCATTAAACACCAAACACACACAACATAAAGAAAGAAAAACGTGATGGACCAAAACGCAAGAACAAGAAACCAAAAACAAAAAGACACACAAAAGCTCATCCTCCCCACACCGTCCGACTTTTATATTGTCACTGTGCCTCCATCACTTTCGGCCATCGTTTCTTGAGCTTTCGGTCTTTATCAACTCTCTGAGCTCTAGTGATCATGATTCCAAGTTCTGTTTGAGCTTAAACCAGATCGTTTATGAGTTTTCTCAATTTTTCGATTTTAAGCTTTTATATTTTTTTATTTTTTTGAGTTGATTTCTGGTTGATATAAAAAAACTCCTTTAAGAAAAGTTGTTCCTAGTAGCTTGAACTTCATGAATAATTTTTTTTTTTTTTAATTTTTGGAATTGATTTTAATTTTTGTGAATTTTTGAATATTTTATTATTATTTTATTCATTTTTGTAAATTAATTATTAAAATTATAAATTTGGTATATTTAGAGTTATTATTAATTGTTATTAATTTTAAAGTTGAGATTATAATTTTTGTGATTTTTATGTAATTTTTATAATTATTTTTATATTATGCCAATATTGGATAATTAGGTTTAAGTTGGGTTTTTATTGAAATTATTGTTTAAATATGTGTTTTAGTTAATAGTAGTAACATATATGTTGAGAAAATAATTTTTATGCATTTATATAATTTTTATGAAATTTTATACAATTTGTGTGTATTTTGAATTATTAGGTTAAATATGTATTTTTGTTGAAATTATTGGATAAATATGTGTTTTGGTTGATATTAGTATGTTATATGTTGATTAAATAATTTTTATGATTTTATATGATTTTTGAGGAAATTATTTAGTATATTGGATATTTTGTATTATAGGGTTAAATATGTAATTTTGTTAAGATTATAGTTAAACAGTATGTTTTAGTTGGTTTTATAATTATTTAAGGTATTAAAATGATTTTTACAAATTATTTACTATTTTTAACTAATTACTACTAATTTTCAAAAATTGTTTTCAAATAATATATTATATATTATTTTGGTAATAAAATGGGTTTTTAGTAATTTTTAATGTGTATTTAGACTATTTTAGTTGTTTGAATATATAAAGTGAATTTTTATTAATTTATATTGAATTATCGAGAAAATTGGATTTTTAATAATATTATATTATTATTTCGGGATTTTTACGTAATTATTAAATAATTATTTTTAGTGTTTTAATGTTAAATATGCTAAATTTTGTTATTTTGAGGATATTTATGGCAATTATTGATTTTTAGTATATTTATTATATTATCTGGATTGTTAATGAATTGTGGACCTCGGTTGAGGAAATTGTATAGTTCGGGATCCCAAACGAGGGTTGTATGAATTGTGATTTTAGAAGTGTATTTCTATGCAGGATCAGCCATACTTTTATAGGGAGATATCCGTTTTACAAAGGAGACTCTATTGAAATTTTGGTAGATTTCTCGTAAAACATAACAACCGGTCCGAATTTAGTTTTGAAATTTTTTATTGAGTCTTTCTATAATAATCCTAAAAGCGTACGTAGAGTTAAAAGTTTATTCTAATGGTTGTTATTGTTTTATTTTTCTAGCTGCGCCGAGAATGAGGCCTATCGGATCAGGTCCATTAAGTCTGTCTCGTGGAGCGCAAATCAATGAGTTATTATATTGTATATATATGCATTATATATATGATACATGACTTAGGATTTTTCATTTTCATTATTTGTTTTTAAAAGTAATTTAATTTATAATATGATTCAGTTTATTTTCAGTATATTTTGATATATATGTTTGCATATTTTCAATATACATTTACTACATCTTTGGTATATTTAGGGTTTATATTTTATATATGCATGTTAGATAATTAGGTTTATTTTTAGTATATTTTTGGATATATGTCAAACTAAATGCATGTTTTAGTACATATACATGTTTTAAATGTATATTTATTCATAATTGTTTTATTAAATGATTTGTGTACTTTAGGTATATTTTTAGTATATTTTAGGTATATTTCTAAATAAATGCATGTTATTTTTATTGATTTTTACTTGCATGATTATAGTACACTATTGGTTTATTTTTTGTATATTTTATGATTAATTTGAATTTATCTGACATATATATACATGAAATATATTTAGTTTATTTTAGGTATATTTTCGGTATATATATGGTTTATTTGGTTATTATGAATGACATTATGCATTATTTATTTTCTCATATGGATGATTTATTTTAAATAAAGGATATTGATAGAACGTGCTGCCTAGTGGGCAGCACTAGGATCGTGTATGTACTAGTGCGATAAATTTAGGGTTGAGTGAGGATTACCTGTGGTGAATTATGATTTGATTTGAGATGTGATATGATTAATAGTGTGATTGCTGGAGCTCGGTTGACCAAGTGTCTCGAGGCCAATCACACTGACAGTTAGACTGCTAAAGCTTAGTTGACTTAGAGTCTCGGGGCTAGTCTACTGTCCAAAATGGAATAAGTGATATATTTGGAATTCAGTGAGCCTGTATGGATAAAGTGATGATATGATTGATTGAGGTTGCGATTAATAGGGTTCTATTTGATCCTTCATGTATTAAAATAAACATTTTCTGCATTTATTATATATATATATATATATATATATAAGAGCAGAGTTTGACATTTATGTGAAATGCATGTATATATATATATATATATATATATATATATATATATATATATATATATATATATATATATAAGAATGTCTAGCTGAATATGGTTTAGATTGCATGTATATATAGTATAACAATTCACTCAGTGAGGTCTGACCCCTCTCAATTATTTTTTTTTCAGGATATCTTATATCGTCAAACCTTAGTAGTGGAGCTCTTCGCTGGTGTTCATTCGTCCCGACTATTTTATGTAAATGTATATTTTGAACTCTGATTTGTTTTCTAGAAACTGCAGTAGTAGTGTTATTGTATCAGAAGATTATTGTTTTATTTGATACTTTGTACTTAGAGAGTTGTATTTGAGTATTGTATGAACATTAATTTATTTATGAAAGGATATTGAGTATCCATTTTTATATATCGATTTAAAAAAATTTAGTTCAGTCATACTTTTTTATTTATTTATTGCATGTTTTTATTTTCTAAGGCTTGCTGCGGGTTCTAGATTCAAAAGAATTCTTGTTCCTTAGCGCCGGTCATGACTCCTAGTTTTGGGTCGTGACAAAGTTGGTATCAGAGCCTAGGTTTAAAGATGTGGACCTAGGTTATTGAGTCATTTTTTCTTTAGAACTACTGCAGTTGAATTAGGTTCAATCATGTCTTTGAAAAGTCTTCCTTGCATTAGGATTTCTGCATAATCGTTAAGGAGTCTATTATTGCTTGTGATTATTTGAATTACTTGTTTTATTTTTGTTCTTTTCTAATTACCGCGAGCTTAAGTCGCTCCATCGATCGATGAGATCGATGACAGATAGTCTATTGAGCATGAGGTTCTACCCCCTATACAACCCGTAGGTGTAGAGGTAAAGATGGTCATAGAAGACCAGATGATCGTCGTAGATAGTGGGAATAACAGAATAAGGAGCCTGTGGCTCAGCGTTGTGATGATACTGCTCAATACAACAGGAGTTCTGTAAGGTGCAGTGTTGATACCTTTAGTCGTGCAGCAGATACAATCTCTATTTCAGCAGAGAACTCAGGATACGTCAATTCTATGTATATTCTATATTTTGAATCTTGTTGATTTCCATGTCTTTTCAGCAAGGTGAATGCGAACTGCTTCTTCTTCAGAAATAATATTAATAATCAGTCTTTTCAAGTTGAGGTTGTGGTTATAGTTTCAGCCCTAATACACTTATCTAATACATAGGTAGGTTAGAGGTAACTGTAACTTAAAGGCTAAAGTAGTCATTGTAAGAGGTATAAGCAACATTTGTGGCTAGGATAGCCAAGGTTAATGAGAGCTTGATAGCATTTAACTAAGTCTGAAAATTGTTTGAAATATGCTTTGGTGAAGGAATTGGAAGATGTCTAATGAAGACAAATCACCTTTTGTACTTTTTAATGGTGAAGTTGTTAGTTCTGACTGTAGCTCATGGTTGGAGTTAAAGATTAATTTCTAATATACTTCCATCCATTTTCAAGGAAGGATAATTACCTGTGGCTGTTGTTGCACTGAGTAAGAGAAGAGCAGTCAGTTAAGAAAAATACTTGTGAACTCTTCAATTTGTCACGTCATGCTATAGACGTGATACAATATAAGAGGAGACTGGTAGAACTGTATGTTGCAGGATTAAGTTCAATATACATTGGCATCTGAACTCAGGATTGGAATTTAGAGAGTTATTTATGAATTTAGTCTTTTAGTTAGGTGTAATTGATCTTGATGAGATATGAATCGGTTGTTTCAGCACTATGCAGTGGTTGGTTGTAAGAGTAAGAGGTGATTTTCAGAATTCTTGATGAAGAAGAGTTTAAGTTTATGGGTGACAACAGTTCTGCACCTCAGAATCTTAACTCTACTATCACTGCTACGAAGATGTTGAAAAAAGGTTATCAAGGATATTTAAGTGGTCAGAGACACTACAGTGAAGAAGACCTCTATGTCAAATGTCCCTGTAGTTTGTGAGTTGGTAGGTTTACCACCTCACAGAGATTGAATTCTGTATTGACGTGGTTCCCGATATAGCTCCTATTTCGATGCAGTTATATAGAATGGCTCTTGCAGAGCTGAAGGAGTAATTGTAAGATTTGTTGGACAAGGGTTTTGTCAGACCCTATTTTTTCCTTGAGGTGCACTAGTCCTGTTTGTGAAGAAGAAGGACTGTACACTCAGACTGTGCATGGATCACAGAGAACTGAATGACAAGATAACAGTGAAGAATAAATATCCTCTTCCAAGGATAGATGATTTGTTTGATCAGCTTTACAGTTCACAATTCTTTTCCAAGATTGACATGAGGTCGAGTTACCATCAATTATGGATTGGTGAAGCCGATATTCTTAAAATGGCATTCCGCACTCAATATGGCCACTATAGGTTTCTGGTTATGTCATTTGGTTTGACTAACGCACCAGCAGCTTTTATAGATCTAATGAATAGGGTATTCAGACCATATATGGATCAATTTATAGTAGTCTTCATCGATGACATACTGGTGTATTCGAAGTGTATGAAAAGGCATGTATATCACTTGAGGACTATACAACAAACACTAAGAGAACGTTAGCTTTATGCTAAATTCTTGAAGTGTGATATTTGGTTGGAGAGTGTTATTTTTCTTGGACACGTGGTGTCTAAGGATGGTATCTAAGTTGATCCATAAAAGATCGAGGCAATATCTGAATGGCCTAGATTGACTACAGTTACGGAGATTCATAATTTTCTAGATTTAGTTGGGTATTATAGAAGATCTGAGCAGAATTCTCTAGAATTACAGCTCCTATGACCTGCCTAACTCAAAAGAATATGAAGTTTGTGATCAGATGTTTGTTAGAATAGTTTCCAGTTGCTGAAAAAGACTATTGATCCAAGAGTTACATGAGTTATTGGATCAGGGTCTGATGATAAATATGAATAGATATGGTGGACTACTAGCTCAGTTCAAGGTGTGATATATATTGAGAAATAGGATTAAGGCATATTAAGGCTGAGATCCTATTTTAGAAGAACTTGCATAGAATGTTCGAGCAAGGAAGTCCATTGATTTCACACTTGATGATAAAGGTGTTTTATGGATCAGTGGTAGAATGTGCATTCTTGATGTGGATAAGTTGAGAGAGGAGAGATCCTTGAGGAAGCATATTGTATGCCTACATGGAGTACCTGTGTCCATTATGTCAGACAGAGGTTCAGTGTTTACCTCTCATTTTTTATAGAAGTTGCAAGAAGCGATGGGCAACAGATTGGATTTTAGTACTATTTTTCATCCTCAGACAGATGGTCAGTCTGAGAGGATGATTCAGACACTGGAAGATATGTTGAGGATGTGTGTTTTGGATCTGAAAGGTAGTTGGGATGATCATTTGCTGCTTGTGGAGTTCGCTTATAATAACAGCTACCATAGCAGTATTACAATGACACCATATGAGGCTTTGTATGGAAGAAAGTGTGATCTTCTTTATGTTGGGGTAAGATTGGAAAGAAACTCTTAACTAGACCTGAGATAGCCCAGAATGCATCGAAGAAAGTTACTGTGATTAGAAGGAAATTAGAGACCGCAGTTAGCAGACAGAAGAGCTATGCAGATCCAAAACGCAGAGATATAGGTTCCAGATTGAAGATTATGTTTCTGAAGGTGTCTCTGAAGAATAGTGTGAAGAGATTTGGTATGGTTTTTATATCGGTTGGCTTTGCCTCTGAATCTATTTCAATTACATCCAGTGTTCCGTATCTCGATGCTAAGTAAGTCCATTTCGGACCCTTTGCACGTGTTGCAATCGGACAATGTAGAACTGAATAAAGATATGAAGTTCAAGAAGGAATCATTTATGATTATAAATTATCAAGTTTGATAGTTTTGTTCGAAGTAGTTTTCGATGATCAAGGTGTTGTGGTGAAGCAACAACATGGAAGAGCTTACCTGGGAGACTGAAGCTGAGATGCGAGCTTTTTACCCGTATCTCTTTCCTCCTTGATTCTTATAATTATTCTTTTCATTGAATTCGAAAACGAATTCTTATAAGGAGGGGAGACTGTTATGACCTATATTTTGAAATTATATTATTTTAAAACGAGATATGCAATATTAATAATTTTAAAGTTTAATTATTTTATTAAATGATTTGTGTACTTTAGGTATATTTTTAGTATATTTTAGGTATATTTATAAATAAATGCATGTTATTTTTATTGATTTTTACTTGCATGATTATAGTATACTATTGGTTTATTTTTTGTATATTTTATGATTAATTTGAATTTATTTGACGTATATATACACGAAATATACTTAGTTTATTTTAGGTATATTTCCGGTATATATATGGTTTATTTGGTTATTATGAATGACATTATGCATTATTTATTTTCTCATATGGATGATTTATTTTAAATGAAGGATATCGATAAAACGTGCTACCTAGTGAGCAGTACTAGGACCGTGTGCGTACCGGTGCAATAGATTTAGGGTTGAGTGAGGATTACTTATGGTGAATTATGATTTGATTTGAGATGTGATATGATTGATAGTATGATTGTCGGAGCTCGATTGACTAAGTGTCTCGAGGCCAATCACACTAACATTCAAATTGTTGAAGCTCGGTTGACTTAGTGTCTCGGGGCCAGTCTACTGTCCAAAATGGAATAAGTGATCTATTTGGATTTAAATGAGCTTGTATGGCTAGAGTGATGATATGGTTGATAGAGGTCGTGATTAATAGGGTTCTATTTGATCCTTTATGTATTAAAATAGACGTTTTCTGCATTTATTATATATATATATAAAAGTAGAGTTTGGCATTTGTATGAAATGCGTGTATATATATATATAAGAATGTATGACTGAATATGGTTTAGATTGCATGTATATATAGTCTAATAATTCACTCAGTGAAGTTTGACCCCTTTCAATTATTTTTTTAAGGAGATCTTATATTGTCAGACCTTAGTAGTAGAGCTATTCGCTGGTGTTCTTCCGTCCCTGCTATTTTATATTAATGTATATTTTGAACTCTAATTTGTATTCTAGAAACTGCAGTAGTAGTGTTATTGTATCAGAAGAGTATTATTTTTTTTATACTTTGTACTCAGAGAGTTGTATTTAAGTATTGTATGAACATTAATTTATTTATGAAAGGATATTGAGTATCCATTTTTATATATTGATTAGAAAAATTTTAATTCAATTATACTTTTTTATTTATTTATTGCATGTTTTTATTTTCTAAGACTTGCTACGGGTTCCGGATTCAAAAGAATTCCCGTTCCTTAGCGTCGGTCATGACTCCTAGTTTTAGGTGGTGACACCTCAGAGGTTTTTTTTAGTTTAGAGCTCCACTTGAATGCAAGATCTCTAATTTCTTCCTTTAAAAGAATGGATGTTCAAGCTCTCCTCCTCCTCTTTCCTCTTAAGAATATTTTTTTCTTTCTCTTCTCTCCTTTTTTTAGAGCTCCCTTTTTAGTTCCTAATGGTTGATCTCCCCTACACTTACTCTTAAAACCTCTTTTTAACCTCCCTATACTTGACAAGACCTCCTATTTGCTCCTTAAAGTCTCATTTTTACACAACCAATGTAGATTTATAACAGGTAGGCCCTACCAACTTGACCACCATTGTCACTTTTACATTTAATGCAATGGTAAGTGGCTGATAAAGAGTCAACACCTCTTCAATAAGGCATTGCCTCATCAAGGTAATTGTCATAGAGGTGGTGCCTCTTTAATAAGGAGTCGCCTTTCTGGCCCTAGCCCAGAATTAGGCCTTTGGGCCAAAGCAGGCTTAGGCTTAGATTTACGTCTCATGTTTGCATGGGTTTGGGCTTAAAATGGGTTTTGGTTTTAGATTTAAGCTTTTAGGCCTATCCTCAAAAAGTTTTCAGGTTTCTCTTTTACATTCGAGTTTCATGTGTTCTTATCACTATGCCTTATTATGGGCTGATCAAATCGAGCACCCAAAGTTTGCCCCCTATCATGGACGAATCAAATTAGGTGTCTATAGTTTGCCCCTGATTTTTTAAAAAACCAAATGCATATGATGAAAATTTTAAAAAAATCAACAACAAGAATAAAGTAATAAACAGATAAAAAGATATACCTAACCTCTGAGATGCACTTGAGAGGGAAATACTTCCAATTTTGGTCTATTAGCTTTAAGAAATAAAACCTAAAAAGTTACTAAAAAACTTAAACATGACTATGATCTTTAGGGATTCTATTAAACCTGATTCTTTATTCATTAAAATATGAACCTCAAGAACTCTATCAAGCCTGTTTTGTTACTCATTGGAATGTGATCTTCGGGAACTCTATTAAGCCTATTTCATCACTCACTGAATGTGTCTTTAGGAACTCTATCAACCCCATTTCATCACTCATTGAAATATGGTCTTCGTAAACTCTATTAAGCCCATTTCATCACTCTTTATCAAGCCTATTTCGTCACTTATTGAAACGTGATTTTTAGGAGCTCTATCAAGCTCGTTTTGTCACTCATTAAAATATGATCTTTAGGAACTCTATTAAGCTTGATTCATCACTCCTTGAAATGTGATCTTCGGGAACTCTATCAAGCCCATTTCGTCAGTCATTAAAATGTGATTTTCGGGAACTTTATTAGGCCTATTTTATCACTCATTGAAATGTGATCTTCAGGAACTTTATCAAGCCTGATTCATCACTCATTGAAGCATGATCTTCGAGAACTCTATCAAGCTCGATTCGTCACTTATTTCTGATTACTCTGACTAGAAAGTCTTTATCTTTCACTCTACCAATTTTAGGTGCACCTTGGGAAAAATTCTTTTTTTAATATATACACCTTTTTTCTTTTCTTTTTTTCTACATTCTTTTCTTTTTCCTCTCTAAAAAACTTATTTTCTTTTCTTCTTCTCTATGTCTTCTCTCTTTAACAATGGACGATGCCCATACCCTTGATCCACTATAGTTGGACCCAATGCCACCTGCTATAGAGCCTCTACAAACCCTTGGATTCTTGATTAGGGATGAGATTTTGCTCATCACGAGTTTAGGCACCCATTTAGGTGCTTGGGCTTTTGGAGAAGTTAGTACCCAAACCTATTATTTTTCCTATAAACAAACATTAGGTTATGATTAATTGAAATGCATTCATTGTTAGAAATAGGAATGTGATTAATTAAAATGAGAAAAATTAAAGAAATTAGGAAAATCTAAAAACTGCTCTATATTGCCGATATAAAGAGGCGTTACCTCTTTGATGAGGCGATCACCTCATTGATCAGGCATTGCCTCATCAAGAAGAGGTGTTGCCTCTTTGATAGAAAGCCAATTGCTTTCTTAAAATTTATAGAAGCATTGCCTCTTCGCATTGAGGCATCACCTTTTCGATAATGTTCAACATTTTCTGTGTTTGTTTGAAAATGAATGACATAAATTTCAACTTTCCTATTTGTTTTCAACATGATGCACACATTTTCAACGACATTGGGAACTTCAGCAAAGCACGAGCCTAGTACAATGAGTTCACCGAAGACATCAGAGATCGCATCCAGGATACCGAATTTGAGGACTTTCTCCTATTGCTTCTAAAGGCTCAAGGCTATATTAACTTTCAGCAGTTGAATGTGTTGATGGAGAGTGGTTTGAGATCACACATTCCTTTCATCTTCCCTTCAATAAGCTAACATTGGACCTCATCTCCTTTATTACTATCATCAGATCACATGTGCAGGCAATGACCCTATTCGATGCGAGCATTCATAAGATGACCCCAGACTAAGTGGCTTATTTTAAGCGGCTCCTTGGCATGGTCTCCAATATGAAGAGGACCCATACAATCAAGATTGACTCAATCCAGAGTCATTACACCTATGTTAAGATTAAGGCAGCTTATTGACCTTAGCAATAATCAATCTTAATTTTAATCTTAACAAACTTAATTTTGAGCATTTACTTTGTTTATTTAAGTGTGTATAAGTTAGGACTCTATTGGAAGTTAAAATGAAGTATGATTATCTTAGGCTAATTGGAAGTTAAGAAACTTGTTTATCATTCATTCTTTCTTATGCATTCATTGAGCTCTCAAATTCTCTTAAGTAATTCTTTGTTTATATAACTCTTGTGAGAGTTGGGTGTGTGTTAGAAATAGAATTTCTCTTCATCTTAAATCTTGGGTTATATTAGAAGGGAAGTGAGATTTATTTCTAAAGGAATTAGTTTAAGTATTGTCCATTGAAACACTTGGGTTTTGGTTTTTTGAGTGAGCCTTAAAAACTCATGTTGTAAAGTTATAAGAGTGAGCCATAAAACTCTTGTGTAATCTCAATCTTGTAAATAAGATTATAGGTAATTGAAAATCCTAACTTGGGGATAAGTTAGGTGGAGAAGTAGGATTTTTATCGAATCTGAACTCCTTAAATCTTTGTGTTCTTCATTTTTCCTTTTCAACTTCCATTCAATTCTTGCAAAGAATTCTTTTAATTTCTCAGTTTTATTAGATAGTCCTATTCACCCCCCCTCTAGACTCTTTTCACTTGATATCAGAGCTTGAATTCTAGGTACGTCATTACTAGAATACAAGATTATATGGAGTGAATCACAAAACATCTCTTCTCTTAAACCATTCTTTGATGGTAGTGACTATTCATATTGGAAATTCGAAATGAAATTATATCTTGATTGTGATTCCATCAAACTTTGGGAAATTGTCCTAAGAGGTTAGGATCCACCTACAACTATCATGGATGGTGTGGTAACTACTCTTGTAAGAAGCTAATGGAGTATTGATCAAAAGGAAGAAAATCATAAAAATAAAAAGGCTATGATTACTCTAGTCTCTTTAATGATAAGAGAAGAAGGAGACAAGCTTCAACATTGTATATCGACTAAAGAAATGGGGGAGACCTTAAAAAACTACTACGAAGGCAACATTCAAGTAAAAAGCAAGAAGGTTCAACTTCATATGTATGAATATGAACTCTTCAAAATGAAGCCTCATGAATCAATCATGGAGATGACAAATCATCTCAATGCTCTCCTCATAACCCTCAAGAAACTTGGGAAATCTCTAAGGATGAGGTAAACAATAAGATTCTAAGAATCCTTCCTAAGACATATCGGGAATCTTATGTTACTTTAATTAAGGAAGCTCAAGACCTCTCCACTCTATCAACCAATGTACTCATTGGTAAGCTCTTAACATATAAGCTCACTATCAAGTAAAGAGGTAAAGAATAAGAAGGGAAAGAAGAAAAGAAAAAAAGCATTGCACTAAAAGCTCTTCAAGAAGATAGTGAAGTGGAAAGCATCAAAGATTCTAATGATGAAGATGGTGACATTGCCATGCTCATTAGGAACTTCAAGAAATTTTTGACAAAAAAAAACTTCTCAAGAATAAGGTACTTCAATAAAAAGCTCGAAAGAGATGGGAAGAAAAAAACTAAGGAGGTTACTTGCTATGAATGTAAGAAATTGAGACATATTATAAGTAAGTGTCCCAAAATCAAATTCAAGAACAAGGGAGCAAAAGATAAGAAGAAGGCATTCAAAGCTACTTGGGATGATTCCTCTGAATCTGAAGAGGAATAACAAGAGGTGGCCAATCTTTACTTCATGGCTCTTGAAAATGAAAATAAGGTACCATATACTTTTTATTCTTCCTTTAATGATTATGATAATTATTGTGATAATGATCATGATGATGAGAGCTCTATTGTGAGCAAATTACTTGTTAAATGCAAAATTTTATTATCTAAGAAGAAACATTGTAATCATGAGTTCAGTAGCTTAAATATAGAATTAGAAATTCTAAAAATTAATTTTGCTAAACTTGTTGAATTAAAAGAAAAACTTGTTAGTGATGCAAAATCTTCTAATTCTTTGGACGATCAACTTAGGAAAGCAAATGATGAAAATCATAAGCTTTCTAAGGAGGTCTTAGAATTAAATAATTCCATTGCTAAATTTAATAGAGGAAAAGAAACTTTAGATAGTCTTCTTGACTCTCAAAAATTTTATGGAGATACCTATGGAATTAGATATAAGAATGTAATGTCTTCATCACATATTAATTTTATAAAAGCTTCACATGATTCCACTCCTTCAACCTCCAAATCAAATGAGACTCAAGCTTTCAAAGCTAAAAGATCTCATGTGTAGCAAAGGAAAGTCTCATGAGATTCATCCTTCATTAACACAAAGAGGTAAGGCTCAAACTAGAGAACTTAAACCCAAGCATGCTTATATGTACATTAGACATAATTATAAAAGGCATGCTACATAATACAATGCACATAAACATGTTACACAAAATTATCAAAATTCACATTACCATTGCCAATGCATGTCTCATTTAATGACATAAAATAATAGGAGTTGCACACAATACCAAAGGCATGTTGCACACAATAGGAAAGCATTTCATCCTAGGAGGAATAAATTCAAAAATATTGTATGTTCTTATTGCTTGATCAAAGGACATACTAATCATGTGTGCTTTTATAAAAGACTGCATATGAATTTACTTCCTACGGATTATCTTGAAACTAACTAACCTAGACTAATAAAGGTTTAGGTCCAAAAGAACAGTTAAATTGTATTGTGTAGATGTGCTTAAAATCCAGAAGAATAAAAAGCAAGTGGTACCTCAATAGTGAATGTTCAAGGCATATGACAGGAGACAAAGAGCAATTCAATAAACTTGATGTTAAGGATGGAGGACACATTACTTTCGAAGATAATGCAAAAGGAAAAATTATGTGCATTGGAGAAATAGGTAATCCTCAATCCTTATCTATACATCATATGTTGTTTGTTGATGGTCTTAAACATAATTTGCTTAGTATAAGTCAATTATGTGACATGGGAAATAAAGTAACTTTTTATCCTAAAAATTGTTTTGTTAGTAGTCTTGATGAAAATAAAGTTATTTTTAGTGGTGAAAGAGTAGATAATGTTTATGTCATTGATTTGAATAAAATTAATAACAAATACATAAAATGCTTAGTGTTTATCTCCCATAACAAATGGACATGACATAGAAGGTTAAGACATGCACATTTTGAGATTTTGAATGATCTTTGTAAATATGAACTTGTGATTGGTTTACCTAAGCTTGAATTCACTAAGGATAAACCTTGTAATGCTTGCCAAAAAGGAAAACAATCCAAGTCCTCATTAAGCTAAAAAATTTAGTGTCCACCTTTAAGCCATTTGAGCTTATACATATGGATTTATTTGGATCAACTAGAGTTGCCAATCTCGGTAGAATGCACTATGCATATGTATTGGTTGATGATTATTCTAGATTTACATAGGTATGTTTCCTTGCTCATAAGAATGATGCATTTAAAGCTTTTGAAAAGTTTGCAAAAAGAGTTTAAAAAGAAAAAGGCTTTTATATTTCTTATATTAAAAGAGTTTATAGAACTGAATTTGAAAATGAATTTTTCAAAAACTATTGTAATGAAAATGGTATTTCTCATACATTTTCATCTCTTAAAACTCCTCAACAAAATGGGGCAGTTGAAAGGAAAAATAGAACTCTTGTGGAAATGGCTAAAACAATGCTTCATGAGTATAATTTGCCTTTATACTTTTGGACGGAAGCTGTTAACACATCTTATTATATTTTAAATCGAGTTTTCAAAAGACCAATTTTAAATAAAACATCTTATAAGCTATGGAATAATAGTAAACCTAAAATCTCACATCTAAGAGTATTTGGATGAAAGTGCTTTATATTGAACACCAAGGACAATCTTGGAAAATTTTATTCTAAAGCTAATGAAAGAATTTTCCTAGGCTATTTTGTGTCTAGTAATGAATATAGGGTCTTTAATAAGAGAACTCTAGTAATTTAAGAGTCAATGCATGTGGTATTTGATGAATCAAACTCACTTGATCCTAGAAAGGATGTTTGTAGTGTAGATGATCTTGTAGGTGACAATGAGATTATGGAAACACAAGAAGAAAATGCTAGGAAGCCTTTGGAACTTGAAGATCCAAGCAAGGAGGAAAATAAGGAGACATTTCAACCTACCTTGAAAGATGAACTTCCAAAGGATTGACAATTTAAGAAAGCTCACCCTCAAGACCTTATTATATGTGACACTATAAAAGGAGTAACTACTAGATCTCAATTAAAGTCTATAGCCTTCATTTCTCAAATTGAACCAAAAAATATTGATGATGCTTTGTGTGATGAATTTTGGATCCTTGCTATGCAAGAAGAGTTAAATCAATTTAAGAGAAACAAGGTTTGGACCTTAGTTCCTAAACCTAAACATCATCCTATTATAGGCACCAAATGGTTGTTTAGAAATAAAATAAATGAACAAGGTGTCATAACTAAGAACAAAGCTAGACTAGTAGCTAAAGGTTATAATCAAGAGGAAGGCATTGATTATGATGAAACCTTGACCCCGTTGCAAGGTTAAAAGCTATTAGGATGCTACTTGCATTTGTATCATTCATGGATTTTAAACTTTATCAAATGGATGTTAAAAGTGCATTTTTAAATGGTTTTATTGAAGAAGAGGTGTATGTTGAACAACCTCCTAGTTTTAAAAGCTTTGATTTTCTAAATCATGTATTCAAACTTTCCAAAGCATTATATGGATTGAAACAAGCTCCTAGAGGTTGGTATGAAAGATTAAGTAACTTCTTATTAAAGAAAGGTTTCTCTAAAGGAAAAGTTGATATAACTCTTTTCATAAAGAAATCTAAGCATGATTTATTAATTGTTCAAATATATATTGATGACATTATATTCGGTGCTACTGCTTGTGTGAGGAATTCTCTAATTTAATGCAAGGAGAATTTGAGATGAGTATGATGGGTGAATCAAATTCTTTCTTGGACTACAAATCAAGCAATGCAAAAATAAAATTTTCATCAATCAAACCAAGTATGAAAGAGATGTTTTTAAGAATTTTGGCATGGATGAAGCTAAGATAAGTAAAACTCCAATGAGCACCACAACCAAACTTAACAAAGATGAGAATGGCAAACCGATTAATGAAAAGCGATTTAGAAGTATGATTGGATCTCTTCTTTATTTAACTGCTACTAGACCTGATATTATGTTTGCTAGTTGCTTGTGTGCTAGATTTCAATTAAGTTCTAGAGAGTCTCATTTGAATGCTATCTAAAGAATTTTCAAATATCTTTATGGTATAATGCATTTAGGACTTTGGTATCCTAAGAGTTCATCCTTTGACTTGATTAGTTATTCTGATACAAACTTTGCTGGTAGTTTACTAGATAGAAAAAGCACTTATGGAACTTGTCAAATTTTAGGACAATATTTAGTTTTTTGGTTTAGTAAGAAACAAGTTTTGGTTGCCTTGTCCACTGCTGAAGCTGAATATATTGCGGTAAGTCTTTGTTGTTCATAAGTTTTATGGCAAAAATAATAGTTGTTAAACTATGGTGTAAAACTTAATCACATTCCAATCAAATGTGATAATACAAGTGCTATTATCCTTAGCAAAAATCTCATTCAGCATTCTAGAACTAAGCATATAGACATTAGACATCATTTCTTGCGTGATCATGTTCAAATTGGTGATATCTCACTTGAATTTGTTGATACAAATAATCAACTTGCAGATATCTTCACCAAACCTCTCAATGAAGAGAGATTAAATTTCATTAAGCATAAACTAGACATAATTGATGGTTCTAGTTTATCTTGATTTTATGTTTAATTGATGGTTGAACTATTTTTTTGTGAAATCATGTTGTACTTATTGATTACTTTGATTGATAAATATTTTGATTTTAATCTTAAAATTTTTTTTATAGTTGTTAGTTTATATTTGGTTTATCTTTTTCAATTTCATTTTGCATTTTGTCAAAGGAGAAGAAATCATTTGAGTTTGCATGTGTACTTAATTAATTTTTTTTCATGTGTATTTCTCTTTAATTTTAAAACTTCCTTAAAAAATGAGTTTATTTTAGTGACATATTATATTTTTGTTTAATATAGGGGGGGAGGGAATTTTTTAAAATTTTTGCATGTATATTAACATTATGGCTAATTTTGTCGTACATCATATGTGATAAAAGGCCTTATTTTGCTTACTTTATTATGTATGACATAGATTTTATAAAGATTTTGAATATCTTTGTTTTCATTTTCCCTTTATATCTCTCTCTTTTCTTTTTGCTTTTAACAAAGGGGGAGAAATATATTTGAGTTTGTTATTCATTACTATACATGTGTATAATATTTTATTATTGTGTTTATACATGCATAATTCATGTATAATTTCTTCTTAGGAATGGTTTTTATCTTTGATAAGGCATATTATAAGATTTTATTATTCTGTTTATACATGTATAATTCATGTATAATTTCTTCTTAGGAATGGTTTTTATCTTTGATAAGGCATGAATATCTTCTTAGGAATTGTTTTTATCTTTGATAAGGCATGCATTACTATACATGTGTATAATATTTTATTATTGTGTTTGTACATGCATAATTTATGTATAATTTCTTTTTAGGAATGGTTTTTTATCTTTGATAAGGCATGAATATCTTCTTAGGAATTGTTTTCATCTTTGATAAGGCATGAATATTTTTACAAAGATTTGGTGTATCTTTGCTTTGTTCCTATAGGAAGTGATGCATTTTAGTAGCACTATATGCATATATGTTTGAAATTATTTCCTCACATTTATTTAAATTATCATGTTATCATATTTTATGTTTTTAATACATTTGTCATAAGAATACCATGTTTTTATCCCTCATGCTATATTTTATATTGTTTATATTTTTTTTTCAAGGGGAATAATATATAAATTTATATTTCTTATCATGTCCATATTCTTAGGGGGAGAAATAAAGAAATATATTTTATTACATTTGGTATCATAATTATCATAAATATTATCACACACTTTACTTTGTATTATTTTTTAATCAAACTCAAAATAAGTTTGTCAAAATCAAAAAGGGGGAGATTGTTGACCTTAGCAATAATAAATCTTAATTTTGATCTTAACAAACTTAATTTTGAGAATTTAATTTGTTTATTTAAATGTGTATAAGTTAGGACAATATTGGAAGTTAAAATGAAGTATGATTATCTTGGGCTGATTGGACCTTTGAGATTCAATGAGGCTTTTAACATCCTTAAGTTTTATAATAAGAAAGTTATCTTCTTCACATTTGAAGTAGACATCTTGAGCTTTCTAAATTAGGCTTATTTATCAAAATCCTAGTTCATTTGGGTATTCAAATTTTGAGTCAAAATTCACAAATACGTTTGCCATCTCATATTGCACATCTCTTAGTATTTTAAACATATCTTGAGTTACAGAAGTATAATTAAGGTGATTCAAAATGATATGGAAAGATAATTCAAATATATACAACTTTAATGAAGAAATTATGGGCAAATTCAAGTTTCTTAAGGAGAAAATCATGGCTTTAGCTTGTGTATAGTTGTCTAATAGTATTCTGCATTTCAAATTGATCAGCTCTTAGTATTTTGGACATATCCTGAGCTACAAAAGTCCAATTTAAGTGATTAAAAATGATATAGAAATATAAGTAAAATATCTATAACTTTTATGAAGAAAGTGTGGGAAAATTAAAATTTCTTCAATAGCAAATCAGGGGTTCAACTTGGATATAGCTGTCCGACAGTATTCTGCATTTTAGATTGCATAGCTCTTAGTATTTTGGACATATCTTAAGCTAAAAAAGTCAAATTTGGATGATTCAAAATGATATGAAAAGCTAATTCAAATATCTATAACTTCTATGAATAAAGTGAGGCAAATTCAAATGTCATGAGTAGCCAATCATGGTTTCAATCTGTCTTACTGCATCACTTTCAATGATTCAAAATATAGATGTTAGGCATATAATTTGTACCTCCAACAACTATATTTTTAAGTATAAATACCTCTAGAGTTGAATGGAAGTTAAGAAACTTGTTTATCATTCATTCTTTTTTAAGCATTCATTGAGCTCTGTAAACACCCAATTTCGGGATGCAATTGTGTACAATTGCGATGTAAGCCCTTATGATGAAATTCTTTCAAAAATTGGACTTGGATGTCCATTTTTTGGACTTTAGGGACTAAATTGTAATATTTTTTAAGATTTGATTGCAAATAAGTCAATTTTAGGGGTTTTTTGGTAATTAAAGTAAAAAAAATTAAAAACGACATTATGGATTTCCAATTGGAAATCCATAATGTCGATTTTGTGAAAATCCATAATGCCGATCGAAATTATGGATTTCCGATCGAAAATCCAAAATTTCGATCAAAAATCTAGATTTCTGATCGAAAATCCACAATTCCGATCGAAAATCTAGATTTCCGATCGGAAATCCAATTTTTTGATCAACATTGCACAATTTTGACTCGTAAAACCCATTTTTTTCATTTTTTTGGGTATTTTTTATCAATTTTTTAGTGTTTTGATTGGTTAAAAATTGAATTTTTATAATTATTTTTTATTTGGAAAAGATTTTGACATATTCAAAACACGTAACTTTCAAAAATCAAATTCTTATCAGCCTGTTTTGATAAGAGATAAGTCTGTTCCTCCTTTGGAGGAGGCTAGTACGCAAAGACTTTGCATTTAAAAGCAGAGTCTACATGCGTGCTGGAGGGGGGCTTTTTTTTTACACACACAGAGAGGGAGAGACTGAGACACACACAAACTAAAAAAGACAAGAGAAGAAAAAAGAGAGACTGTGAAAATAGAGAAGAGAATTACGCAATTAAATCCCAGTCTAGAATCAAATCAACAACTGAGTCAATTTCAACGGATATTGCTTGTGTTCTAATAAACAAAAGATCCATGGTATGTCATGGAATAATTTGTACTGATTTCCAGTAGATATTAGAGTTTTAATTTTCATTTTACTTTTATGTGTTCTATGTAATTATTCATGGGTGTATAATTATTTAATTTAATTTTTTGTACGTAGTTTGTAATAGTCCCAATAGTGGGAATAGTAAAATATTTAATTTTCTGCATTTAAAATCAATTAGTAATTAAGTTCAATTGGGTAAAAATTAATTAAAATTAATGGTGGCTTTAGTTGATTAGGGTTTGTATGTAATTAAATTATTTTTTTTTTTTTAGAAATTGTAATATCCCGTGTTTTTAAAATATTTTTACACTGTACCGGAATATGCAGTGTTACCAATTTCTGTATATTAGATGATATTTTTATGAGTTGTTATGTATTTAAAACCTATTTTTATTATTGTGTATTATTTACAGAGTTTTACGTAAAATTTTCCCGGAACTTGCATTTTTGGAGAAATTTTCACGCAAATATTTTATTATTAATTATTTTAAATATATTTTCGGACTTGCATGAACTCGTGCATATTTTTAAATTACTAAATAAAGTCTGTGTGTGTAAATATTTATTTAATTAGGGTTTAATATATTACCCTAATATTTTATTATTTGTTTATTTATTTATTATTATTTTATTATTTTATTTATTATTAAATTATTAAAATTATTTTTATTATTATTTTATTATTTTTTTTTCTTTTTTTCTTTTTTTTTTCTTTTTCTTTTTTTTCTCTTCTTCTTCTTTCCCTCCCGCGCCCGACCACCACCCCTCACCGTCTGCAACCCCGGTCACCTACCGTCGGTGTGCCTCCCGGCTTGCCACCGTCGTTCGCAGCCGTCCCCTGCCGCCAGCAGCTCCCTTCCCTGGCGCCGGTAGCCCCATTTTCATCTTTTAGCCGAAAATCGTCCCTTTGCCGTTTCTCCCATTTCCGGCCACCGTTTTTAACACCACCAGTCTCTTTCTTCTCCTTGAGCTCCGGTGAGTGTGATTCTAGCTTTGGTTTGAGCTAAAATGGTTTAGATTTGCTTAGGTTTTGAATTTTCGAATTCGGCCATATTAGGGTTTTTTATTTTTTTGAGCTTTGAATTGATTGATTCATGGAAACTCCCTTCATAAATGTTGTTCCTAGTAGCTTAATCTACATTTATGAATTTTTGTAGAATTTTTGGAGATTTTTTGAATTTTTGGGTATTTTTGAATATTTTAATATTATTTTCTAATTTTCGGAAATTAATTATTTAAATTATGAAATTGGGATTTATGGTTAAATTAGGTGTTGAAATGAATTATAGGAATTTATTTGGAATTTTTATGAATTTCTAAGTATTTATTTTGAATTATTAAAGTTTATGTAATTTTGAAAAATTAGGTTAAATGTGTTTTTATTTGAAATTAATTGGATAATTGGGTTTAATTATTGATATTATTGATAAATATGTTGAGAAAATTAATTTTAGATAATTGTATAATTTTTGGTGAATTTTTGAAGTAATTTAAGTATATTTATATATATAGGGGTATTTTGGTAATTTTATCCTAAATTGGCTAAAAATGTAATTTAATTGGTTTTAATAGTTATTTAAGGTATAAAAATGATTTCTACAAATTATTTAGTATTTTTAACTAATTAAAACTATTTTTCGTGAATTATTTTCAATTATATATAATATACGATTTTTCTAATAAAATGAGTTTTTATCGGTTTTTACAGTGTTTTAAGGTTAATTATGTAATTTCTACGTATAAAATGTATTTCTATGATATAACGGTATTCTTGGTATTTTCGGAATTATTCTGTGGTTGTGGACCCCGGTCGATGGACTGTAGTTTGGAGTCCGACCGTGAGATTTTGATTGTGCTCTGTGTAGTTTTTCAAAGTGTACTTCTTTGTAGGGTCGGCTCTACTCTTTTGAGTAGAGAGATGTCCGTTTTACAGGGGAGGTTCTACCGAATTTTTGATAGAATTCTCGTAAAACGTGATATCCAGTCGAACCCTAATTTCTGATTCTGTGTTTAATACTCTAGATCGAATTCTAGGATTTCTGTTAGGTTTATTCTAATGTCGGTTATTTATTGCTTGTTTAGTTTCGTCGAGACTGAGGGCTAGTGGACCAGGCCCGTCGGACCCGTCTTGTGGAGCGCACTAGGTGAGTTACTATACTATATATATATGCTTAGGATGCATGATTTAGAAATGCATGTTTTATGTTGATTAAATATGCATAAATAATTTGATTATTTCTTAAGTTTATATTAAGTATATTTTTGGTATATATTAAATTATATGCATGTTTTGTAAATAAAATATATTTAAAAATGTTTTTAAATATATTTCCAATTTAATTTATGATTTGATTTGACGTATATATACTCGAAATATACCTGATTTACTTTTGGTATATTTTCGGTATATATATGGTTTATGTTGTTATTTTATTGAAATTCATGCATCATTTATTTTTATGAATGGATGTTTTATATTTATTAATGAAGGATATCGATAGAACGTGCTACCTAGTGGGCAGCACTAGGACCGAGTACGTACCGGTACGCCTATAGTATTTAGGCTATATTACTAACTTATTTTGGGATATTGATTTGATGTGATTATTGATATTTGTGAGAAATGGTTGGAGGTGTGATTACTGGAGCTCGGTTGACCAAGTGTCTCGGGGCCAATCACACTAGCAGTCAGACTGCTGGAGCTCGGTTGACTTAGTGTCTCGGGGCCAGTCTACTGTCCAAATGGAATAAGTGGATATAATTTGGAATAAGTGAGCCTGTGTGGCTAGAGTGTTGTTTAACACTATTTCCGAGGTTGCGATATTCTAGGGTTCTATTTGATCCTTCATAAAAGATGATTTTCAGATAAAATATATAAAAATGATTTTATTGCATCTGTGTGTAATTGCCTGTATATACACATATTAGATATATACCGTTGACTGTATGCATTGTCATTTAGTATGCATGTATATATATTATAGTAATTCACTCAGTGAGGTCTGACTCCCCTCCGTTGACTATTTTTCAGGAGAGTCAACTTCTTCAGACCTCAGTAGCAGGTCGATACGCCGGATTTCTTCCGCCCCGGCTTCTTTGTGTAAATTATTTACTTGAGTCTTATTTTTATAATCTAGACACTGCAGTAGTTGTGAATTAAAGTATTGGATTTCATGTATTTTATTTTAAAGAGATGTATTATATTGAAACTGGATTTGTATTAAAGAGACTTTATATATGTGATGAGATTGATTTAAATCCAGTGATGAAATGATATTATTATATTTATAATTTTTATTTCCGCTGCATATAATATGGTTATTGTTATTATGGCATGATTTATTTTATTTTTAGGCTTGCTACGGGTTCCGGATTCGAAAGAATTCTCGTTCCCTAGTGCCGATCATGGCCCCTGTTTTGGGTCGTGACAGAAATCATAAATGAATGTGTTTTAATTTGATTTTGTGATGTTTTTTATGTTTTTGGGCCTCAAGCCCACGTTTAGGTCTAATCCACTTAATGAATAGGCTTAAAAATAGTTTAGGACTTTAAATAATTAAAATCAATTTAGGCCCATTAGGTTAATTAGATTTCAGGCCCACTTAGTTAATTAAAACTTGTTTAGACTTAGTTCAACCCACTTAAATTTATTTCTTTTAAAATAAATAGACATAGGCCCATATTTCACTTAAAATAAAACCAAGTTAGACTTATGCCCACTAATTTAACTTTCCTTTAAAATTGAATAGACTCAAGCTCATTCCTTAGATAAACTAAAATAAATAGATCTAGTCTCACTAATTAATTAAAATGTACGCCCACTTTTTAGTCTCTTTCTCACTTGAAAATAACATGTAAATCTAGCTAATTTTTTTTTAAATTAACATAGTTTAGACTTAGGGACAACGTGATCTTGAGTGCATTTTTTATATATAATTTTATTGACTAGATGCCTAGGATTAGATGGATGTCAAATAGGGTTTAATAAAATTGTATGTAATTAGAGGATGAAATAATCATTTATAAAATTATTCCAGTTGAACACGAGACTAAGAGAAGTTAGTATTCCGTATCTAGAATCTCTTGGTTGTGGTGCTAGCTTTATTTTAGAGAATCGAGTACCACCTTTTCGATTTGTCCCAGTTATTACCCTGGGTCGCGACTCCTCATCTCAATGCCATGTCTTTGTGATAGTGGTTAGTGTGTTCTTTAAGGCCCTGAGCCTAAACAGTGTCGGGGTTGCTAAAATCTTGGATGCGCGCTAAACCTCACCGTCTACAAGCTCTGAAATTCTCTTAAACAATTCTTTATTTGTGTAACTCTTATGAGAGTTGGGTGTGTGTTAGAAATATAATTTCTCTTCATCTTAAATCTTAAGTTAGATTAAAAGGGAAGTGAGATTTATTTCTAATGGAATTGGTTTAAGTGTTGTCCATTGAAACACTTGGATTTTAGTTTTTTGAGTGAGCCTTGAAAACTCTTGTTGTAAGGTTATAAGAGTGAGCCATAAAACTCTTGTGTAATCTCAATCTTGTGAATAAGGTTATGGGTGATTGCAAATCCTAACTTGGGGATAAGTTAGGTGGAGACATAGGATTGTTGTTGAATCTGAACTCCTTAAATCTTTGCGTTCTTCATTCTTCCTTCTCAACTTTCATTCAATTCTTGTAAAGAATTCTTTTAATTTCTCATTTTTATATGATAGTCCTATTCACCCCCCCCCCTCTAGGACTCTTTTCACAACTAACATAGACTGTGAGATTGACTAGGTGGTGAGGGTATTGTTGGTATATCTATTGGGGACTACCCTCTTTGCTGACACTACTAGCTCCATCAATTTGATTTTTCTTACGATTGTACTCTTTACGATTGTACTCTTATCGAGGACTCAGATCGAGTGTACTCTTACGATTTAGACAGCTACACACTGGCCTATTTGTATAAGAGTATGGATAAGGTAGTCCGAGGAGTTAGATGATTTTGTGGCTTTTGGCATGTTGTCTTAGTAAATGCTCTTTCTCTTTTTTTACTTCTTAGCTCTATTTACCGATTATTTTTTTTGATTTTCTGCTAACTCTATTTTCTTTATAGGTCTGGGCTTTAAAGCTTAAGCTAATTTAAGGGATCACTCATGTTATTAATGTCTGATTTCTAACTTTGGCTGATGGGATGGTAGTTGCTCGAGAAAGAGGCATTTAGCTTGTGTGCACATCCATAAAAAATGGTTGAACTCCCTCGCCTATGGCAAGGTACCTGTAAAATACAAAAATTTCTTTAGCATAATAAAAATATGAGGTTAATTTACTTTTTTGTTTTGCATTGCTATAGTTTCCTCAGGATTTATAGGGCTCTTAGGATAGATGGCTTCCAAAGATGACCTACTTGAGACCATTATCCTTGCGACAAGTGCTCCTTTATGGGCCCAACTACCAGGTTTGGTATCTTAGTGAGAGGATCCTTCATTGGGACTGTGGTGCTCATGTTAGGCACATTCCTGCATCACACCCTATGGGTATATTTTAGGTGCACTTGCTAGAGGGTGCCAAGCTGGCTCAAACGGTTATAAAGGATCTTACTGAGGACCACACTATAAGGGGCAAGAACAACTACTTGGACTTTGACCGAGCCAACCTACTACAACATGGGCCTTTTGTTGTTACTACTCCTACCTAAGTACTCATTTGACTTCATTTCTTGCTTTTTTTATCCCTTCAGATCATGTAATGACTTGACCCTTTATTTACAAATGGTGGTCATAGGTCCTACTTACAGAGCTAGGCCTTATGCACCTGAGAGACCACTCCAGCATCCTCGCATTGATAGTGGAGAGTGTACTTTGGCTGGAGTGCACCTCATAGAGCCCATGCTGGATCTAGCTCATAGATGGTTGTTGGTTCCTTAACTCACACACCTGACTTGATGGCTCACTATTGGGTGCCTTCAGGAGACTTATCTTGCAAATTCCTAATATTAGATAAGAGTCTATCACCAACATGCACTCTCAATGCTACTCATGCAAGCCTTTTCCTTTTCCTGCATTTATAATCAATCTCCATAAAGCATTAATAATAACTGAATTTTAATCATGTATATTCCTCTAGATCAAGGAGTGTACACATATCGCCTGATTGAGGCTTAACGGGACCATCTGATGCGCATCACTTTGCAATGGAAGTAATAATTTTCCCTACTTTTGTATGTATGCATGCTCACATGAGTGCTTACCTTGGGTAATGTATGGATAGGATCATAACACGATTTGATGTGATCCTAGCTCCAAAAAGGAAGATTTTAAGATTTGTTCATGCTAATAAGGCAACGTTCATTTAAGAAAAGAGCAATTTGCATAAATTCGTATTTTGTGTAGCATACTTTAGTATTTTTGCCATAAATCCCTCTACAAAACTCGGATTGAGATAATTCAAGAGGCTGTTGAAAGCTAAGAAAGAGGTTTACAACTTTGATGAGATATCTAGAGTTAATTCAGCATTATACCTGAGCTAAAATTATGAAAGATTATCAAATTGTGAATAAAACTGGGCAGACTGAATATACATCAGTAAATGGGCTTTATCTCACTCAATATAGATCCAAATAAAGTGATTCAAGATGATGATGAAAGATAAAAAAAAGGGCTACAACTTTTATGTTTTGGGCTTAAGTTAATTCAGCCATCATCATATTGAAAAGTGTGCTACAATGTGCTACATAAGTGAATCTGACTTTAACTAGGATTATATTTTTTTATTTAAGTAGAATTATGTTTTCTTATTTAAGAAGGATTTTGTTTTCTTGTTTAGTTAGGATATTAATTAGGTTTTGTTTAGGGTTTCTTTAAGGCTATATAAAGGCCTTATTTTATGTAACCTAGAGGGTATGCAATCATGGATGATTAATAAAATTTAGAGAGGATTCTCTTTAGTTACTTGGTGGTTAACCATGTGACAATCTTTGTGACTTATCAATCTATCTTTCAGATAGTAGATTATGGTGTATTTTTAATAACCTTTTTTTCTTTTTTGTTATTATTCAAAAGGTTAAATTTTTGATATAGCTTTGGTTGTTTGGACTAACTAAACATGAGGTGAAAGTTCTCTATGTCTGAATTGGAACTTGATTTGAACTTTTCTTGAGAGCGTGGGTTTGGGTTCATGTTGAATGGGTTCCTAGAGTAGATCGTCTAGTGAGCCCTTATTTTTATTTTTCAGCATCATCTTGAATCACTTCATTTGGATCTATATTGAGTGAGATAAAGCCCATTTACTGATGTATATTCAGTCTGCCCAGTTTTATTCACAATCTGATAATCTTTCATAATTTTAGTTCAGGTATAATGCCGAATTAACTCTAAATATCTTCATCAAATTTGTAGACCTCTTTCTTAGCTTTCAACAGCCTCTTGAATCATCTCAATCTAAGTTTTGTAGAGTGATTTATGGCCAAAATACTAAAGTATGCTACACAAAATACGAATTTATGCAAATTACTCTTTTCTTAAATGAACGTTGCCTTATTAGCATGAACAAATCTTGAAATCTTCCTCTTTGGAGCTAGGATCACATCACGATTAGTTAGGCTAAGATCATAACCCTTTAATGCTACATTGCTGCTCTTCAAGTTAAGGAAGAGGAAGATGAAGAAGAAGAAGGAGAGGATGTTGATGATAATGATGGTGACGGTATAGATGGGTGGAGATGGTGGTGATATAGAGGCTGCTAAGTCAAAGGCATTATCAGCTAGGATCCCCTTTTATTATTCTCTGATATAGAGAAATTTTTTTAATTTCACTTTTGGTTGTTTAGGTTTATATTCAACTAAATGTTTGATCATTTTAATTCATTCCAATAGAAAATTTTGATTATTCTAACACTGTGCTTCATAAAATTGGTCATCATATTGTAAAAATTTTCCATGAATGAATCAAAATAAAAAAGAACAACTAAAAATTACAATCAAAAAATGTCCTCAGACTTCCACATAGGCGATCTCCTCTTCAATAAGGCATCATCCCTTTGCAAAGCGGCAATGGACAAATGCCTCTTTATGATAAAGCAGTGCCTCATCGAAGGGGTGATCACCTCATCGCCTGTAGACACCCAATTTTGGGATTATGTGTTATGGATGCAGCAAAGGACTCCAATGATGAAGATATCATGAACAGGTCTTCGATACTTAATCTTTAAAATTCTAAGGGTTTAAATGCATTTTTTAAAGGAAGGATTTAGTGTTTTTAAGGATTAAATTGCAATTTTTTTTAGGACCTAATTTCAAGGGGTCTTTTTGTAATTAAATGTTATAAAAAACTTATCAGAATTCCATAATTCCGATCAAAATTAGTGTAATTCCAGTCAAAATTGGTGTAATTCCTGTCAGAATTAGTGTAATTACGATCATAATTACACTAATTCCGATCAAAATTGTGTGATTCCAATCGGAATTGCACAATCCCGGTCGGAATTGAATTCTTCCGTCTATTTTTTATTTTTTAAATTCAATCATAATTGATTTAAAACTACTAATTGGCTTTTAACTCAATCCTAATTGATCTAAAATTCTTAAATATAATTTTATGTATTAATCTTAAATTTTTAAGAATTAGAATCACGTTAGGATTGAACTAGGTTTTCTAGTTCTTTTTCCATTATATAAAGAGGATAAAGAAGAGAAAGAGGGGGAAAAAGGAAAAAAGAGAAGGCAAGGCAAGAATAGATTTCTAAAGTTTTTTGGTTTTGTGCAAGTTTTCTTAATTTTGGGTGAGTTATTTTTCTACAAAAATTCCTTTTGGTTTATCAATTAATTCAAGATCCTTGGAGAATTTTTGAAGAAGAAAATTCGAAGACTTATCAAGAATGGTGAATTATAAATCTGAGGAGTACCCTAAATCACTCCTAAGCATCATCATCATCTTCTTATTCTATTTTTTTTCTTTTGATATTATTGATTATATTTATTCTTTCAAGTTATTATTATAATTTATTCATTAATCATAACTTTATTTTATTTTTTGTGGTGATTATGGAGGAAAACGCATGGTGATCATGTTGGAGGGATGAATTCATGAGAATTCCATAGAAAATTATGGATAAAACCTCGTAGAGACTTAGTTTCTAGGGTTTTTTTTTAGTTTTTTTTATTTATTGCTATCTATTTTTGATTTTCTTAATTATTTTATGAATTAATGTAATAGCCCCAATAATGGAAGTAGTGAAAATATGTGTGTGGTTGCATATTAATAAAACTAGGGTTTTTTATAAGGGATAATTTAATTATTTGTTTGATCTTATTTAATTTTTTTTTGTTTTTATTTGTTTTTGAGCTTATTTATTATTTTTATGTGTTTTTGGGGCCATAAGCCCATTTTAGGTTTTGATTTATTTATTTAAGTTTAGGTAATTCTTTTAGCTCATCTCACTTAATAATTAATTTGGTTTAATTAATTAAAATATATTTGTAGGTCTATAATTAATTAAATTTTACGTTAGAAATATCCTTAGACCCATTTAAATAATTAGACATAGGCTCACCTAATTTAATTTAATTAATTTAGACTTAGCCCACTTAATTTAAGCTTTTTTCATAATTTGAGATTTAAGATCACTTTTTAATTAAAACATGTAGAATTAGGCCCACTAATTTAAATATTCCATAATTTATAGATTTAAGCTAATATTTAGAAATAAAATTAGTAGACTTAGGCTCATTTAATTAAAATCAAAAGGAATTAGGTCTTTAGGTTCACTTATAATTTAAAATATGTAGATTTAACTAATTTATTTAAAATCCATGTAGATTAGACTAACTTAGGGATTATGTTATTTATTAAATACATTATTTACTTATATATTTCATGACTAGTTTGCCTTGGGGTTGATTGTTTTTAGGGTTTATATGAAATTGCATGTAAATAGAGAATAAGATAATAATTCATAAAGTAATTCTAAATGAACACAAGACTGAAAGAAGTTGGTATTCCATATCCAGAATCTCCTGATTGTGGTGCTAGCTTTCTTTTAGGGAATCGAGTACCACCTTTTTTATTTGTCTTAGTTATTACCCTGGGTGGCGACTTCTCATCTCCACACCATGTCTTTGTGACAATGGTTAGTGTGTTCTCTAGAGCCCTGAGCTCAAACAGTGTCACGGTTGCTAAAATCTTGGATGCACACTAAACTCCGCCGTCTACACTGCCTCATCTACAGACCCCCCCTTTTAAAGCTCTTCTTCTTCCACATAAGGACATATTCATTCTCTTTCCTTACCAACACCTTAACTCTCCATCCCTTTTCTCCTAACATCTTTAATTCCCCTAAACATGACTGAGAGAAGCTTGAAATAACTCTAAACAATCTTAAAGAGCTTAGATGTGAATCATGAGCAAAGTTGAAACCTTTTCACCTGTCTGCTTTCATATCACTACATGCTAAAAGAATTAACTTCCTTTTCCTCTATGTTATAGCCCAAATTTAGGATCCAGGTAAGCACTTTTTCATTTTAGTACATTAGAAATATGCCCCATGATCAAGGAATTTAAAGTTATTTTAGGCTGCCAACTAAATTCTGCTTGTCAACTTATGATCTCTCAAGTTAGAACTTTAGATTTATACTCTATTCAGTATCAGATGGCCCAAATGTTTGATCTTCCAACTAGATGGCCCAATCCTCATTTTGCTGCATTTTTAGCCTTGAGATCCTATTAGAGTCCTTTCTCAAAATTGCCACTGGTATAGAGAAAAGAAAAGTCTATTAGCCCAAGATAATGTCCTTTGGCCTGTATGTGTAGTTCCTACTAGTTTCCTCTTCTAACAACCGTGACTCAAAAATCCTCTATATGCTGGATTAAGTGAAAACAAGGTTCAATCATTTCCCTCTTATTTTAGCATAAACTATCATCGGTCTAGATAATTCTCAAAGATTAGGAGATTTTCTAGGAGTCCATTGATATTGGAGGTTAGCTCTTTTCTTTCATATAACTACTTTTTGCTATTCAATCACTTTCATTCATTCATTTGCTATTCAATGTGTAAAGTAAAATAAAAGGAGACAAAATTAGTTTATAGAATTGAATCTCTGATTTACCCTTTTTGTTAAATGGAGTTTCTTTTTAGTTAAATAGTATGTAAAAAAAAAACTTAACACGGTATTTAGCACTAATAAAGATAATTTATTTCATTTAATTTGAGTATAAATGAATATATATTTTGCTTCTGACACAACTCATGTCATTAATTAGCTTGTCTTTGCAAGTTTTCTAATTAACTATTTTCTACTCTCTTATTTCTTTTACACGTCCTTAATGTTTACTTGGACTGCCTTTTATAAGGTTTTCAATCTAGCAGGACCTTTTTTTTCTTTTCTATTTTTTTGTCTCTAACTTTTACCTTGACAACCTTTTTTTGAGGTTTCTCCCTAGTGAGACTTTTATAGAAAGTATTTCTTGAGCTTATCTAGGTTGATAGGCTCTTTGAACTCATTCCCTTCGAAGTTGTACAAAACAACAACACCTTTAAAGAATAATTTCTTCACTATATAAGGACCATCCCAATTTGGCTTGAACTTTCCTCATGAGTCAGTTATGATCGACTTTGTGAGCTTCAGTACCAAATCACCCTCCTTAATCTTTCCTGGCCTAATCGTCTTATTATAAGCTAGAGCTATCCTTTTTTGATACATTTGGGAATAATAAATAGCTTTCATCCTCTCCTCATCCAATAACACTAGCTGTGCCAAGTAGCTTCCATCTACTGATACTTGGGGATTTTGGATTCTAAAAGGACCTTTAAAAATTAGATCTCAATCTCCATTAGTAATACTACTTCACACCCATACACCAAGGAGTACGAAGTAACCCTAATTGATGTTCTAACAGTAGTTATATATCCCTATAGTGCAAACTGTAGATAATTGGCCCAATCCCGATAATATTCCATCATTTTAGCTAGAATCTTCTTTATATTTTTATTTATGGCCTTTACTACCCCATTTAATAATATTGTTGCCTCTGCCTGAAACTGAACGCCATTATTTGTGACAACATAATAAGGTAACCCATATCTATAAATTATGTTCCTCTCAATGAACCTTGCCATCTGTTTTGAGCCAACAATAGTGTATGACTCAACTTCGATCCATTTTGAGAAACAATCAATTGGTACCATAATGTATCGATAACCATTTGATGCTCTTGGCCTTATCTCCCCTATAATGTCAATTCCTTAAACATAGAGAAGTCATTCCTTAAAGTTCCATGGATGAAAAATGGTTGATATCCCTATAGGCTTAACAATTATGACATCTTTTTATGAACTTAACACAGTTTATTTCCATAGTCAGCTAGTAGTAACTTTGTTGAGCTATTTTCTTTGCCACAATTGTTCCATTCATATGTGGCCCACACACTCCTTTATGCATTGATTCCATAATTTTTTGAGCCTCATCCTTATCGACACATCTTAGGTGGACTCCAGTTAGTATTTTTTTATACAACATGCCATTATAATGGATAAATTGCCAAGACAATATCCTTAAAGACATTCTTTTTTTTCTTATTTACATCTTCTAGAAATTTTCCCATTTCCAAGTACCATTGCAAATCATAAAACCAGGGTTTTTCAACAGTATCAACTAGCATTACTCTTATTTCGTCATAATAAGGGTTTTAGGACTTTACAAGAATTAGGGGTTTCACTTCTGTATGTTTTCCATTTTCCTATATAGAAGACAATGTAGTTAAGGCATTAGCTATTTAATTCTCATCTCAGGGCAAATGAATAAATATACATTAAGTAAAAGACAATAAAACAATAGCCAAATAATCCCAATACAGATGCAGTTGATCTTATTTTGCTTCCTACTCTTTAGAAGCCTACTTTATCACTAGCATAGAGTCACCATACACTATGATCTTTTTTGCCCCTACATTCTGGAGCATTTATTAACCAAAGATACAGGCTTTATACTTGACTTGGTTATTAGTCACTTTAAACTTCAATCTTTTCGCCATCGGAATCATTTGTCCTTCTAGCGTGATTAGAATTATATCAATGCCCACCCCTTGTTATTAACCACTCCATCAAAATACATTGACCACCCTTGAATCTCATTTGCTCCCAAATGTTTGTCTGGAAACTCTAGCTTCCATTCACGTTCATCATCTATTGGACTTTGAGCTAAGGAGTCTACTACCGCTCTACCTTTCACTACTTTCTTTGCTACGTAGTCTATATTAAACTTGGTGAGCAGAACTAACCATCTAGCTAACTTTTCAGTAAGTGATGGAGTCTACTGAAGATATTTAAGAAGGTTATGTTTACAAACTGCTAGCACTTTGTAAGATTGAAAATAATACCGAAGTTTTTTAATTGCCCAGATCATGGCCTAATATGTCTTCTCCACCAGGCTATAATTAGCCTCATACTACAAGAGCTTCTTACTTAAGTAATACATCGCATGCCCAACTTTACCTTTACCCTCTTGAGCTAATATCGCACCTACCGTATCCTTCTTAATTTCCAAACAAAGAATTAAAGGCTTTCCCAGCTTTGGTGATTGTAAGACTAGAGGATTCATCAAATAATTCTTAATAGCTTCAAAAGCTTACTGACATTTATTGTCCTAAATTACAGGTTGATTCTTTCCCAAGAGCTTAAAAATTAGCTCATAAATTATGTTAGTTTAGCTATGAATCTACTAATGTATTGCAATTACCTAATGAACCCTTTGACTTATTTTTTCATTTTTTAGTGCAGACATCTCTCTGATTGCTTTAAGGTTATCCAGATGTACCTTTATTCCTTTATGGTTGACAATGTGTCCTAGTAACTTCCTAGATGTCACCCTAAAAACATACTTCTTTAGGTTTAACCTGAGATTGTTCTTCTTTGTTCTTACCAAAAAATTATCTAAGGCTTTAAAGAACCCTTCCCTAGTTAGAGATTTTACCATTATATCATCCTCATATGCCTCTATCTCCTTATGGATCATGTTGTGCAGTAAGGTGGTAGCCATCCTCTAATAGGTGGCCCTTGCATTCTTTAATCCAAATGGCATGACCAAGTAACAGTAGATACCCCATTCGGTAGTGAAAGACATTTTTAGCTTGGTGATTACTGCCACCATGATCTGATTATATCCTGAGAAACCATCTATAAAGGAGTACATCGCATTGGAAGCCGTACTACTGACTAGCGTGTCAATATATGGTAAAGGAAAATCACCTTTAAGGTAGGCATTATTTAAATCTATATAATCCACACACATCTCAACCCTTTCATCCTTTTAGGGGCTGGGACGATATTTGCTAGCCACTAAGTGTTTTCTACCACCTCTAGGAACTTTACCTTTAACTACTTTTCAACTTCTTCTTTAATTAAAAGAGCCCATAATAGCTTAAGTCTTCTATTCTTTTACTTTATTGGTATGATGTGAGGGTACTTAAGGATCCTATGTTATGTGATTTCCTTCCCAAGCATATCCTCATAGCTCCAAACAAATACTTTATGTCTTCTTTTTAAAGTTTTTTCTCTCTCTTTGGAAGTTAAGTCAAAAGCAATTAGTTTATTTTTAGGGTTATTATATGTGCCTAAATTAAATAATGTAGTTTGTATAAAATTAATGTCAAATATATGCATGAAATGATCATCACAAATAGAATAACCATTAAGAAATATATCATAGAAGTAGGTAAAGTCATATTTCATTGCATCAATTTTTTAGAAAAATACATCATCAATTTTAAATAAGTTTGCAATAGAAACATCAAAATTGTTATAAAAGATGTCGGTATTGGAATTCAGATGAAGGTTTATAGATCCAACTCCTCCTATTGATCATCAGTAACTTTGATCACCTCAATGGTAACATCCTCTTCTGACCATAAGCAAACCAGTTCTTTAACCATGTCTTTTTCAGTAATAGACCCCTTGATGCCATCCATATAATCAAAAAAAATTTTAAACTCGAGGACCATCTTTCCAGCTAGCATTAATGACTCAAGAGTTCCTTTATATGGATAACCGATTCCTTCTTTAGTAAAAAATCCCTGCTTCTTAGTAAAAATCCTTTGTATGGATAACCAATTCCTTCTTTAGTAAAAAATCCCTACTTCTTAGTTTCAACAGCAACTTCTTCTTCATCTTCAAAATCCTCAGGTCCATAATACCCAATTCCATACTTCAAAGTAGGGATTTTTGGCTTCATACACTCAGGTGGCCCATTTTGCTTTTCACCATGTTCATGACCTTCTCATCCAACTCATCTTTGTAAAGCACATAAACCTCAAAGCTCGGGCTAATAGGAATCTCCTTGGGAGTGAGCTTTAAAGTAGCAACAATAGCTTCAATTTTTATTGAAATCGTAACCACCTTCCCTTTGTATGGAAACTTAATTTTTTGGTGTATAGTGGATGGTACACCTTCCAAGGGATAGAAATAAGGCTTTCCCGGTAAGATAGCAAAAGTGACTGGGATGTCAATCACATACAAGTTTACCCAGCTCTCAGTAGGACCAATTTTTACCAAAGCGTAAAATGTTCCCTCCATAGGTCGTTTGGTATCATCATATGCTTTGATAATCACATCAGAAGGCTTGAGGTTATCAACAGTCAATCCTAGCTTGGGAAAAATCTTAAAAGGGCATATATTTATTAAGGAACCATTGTCCACCATCACATAATAGGTTAATTTGCCTTTTACTTCGGCCTTAATGAATAAGGCTTTAAAATGATCTCTTCCTTGTAATGGCAAATCATCATCAATGGACATAATAGAACCCACGGGACTTCCCATTCTGCTCGAGAATTTAGGACTTGGGGACCTTTTTCTAATCCAAGGCTTGAACTAGAGCCTCCTAATGTGTTCTAGAATTCATCAACAACTCCCATATGCTTGCCATAACTTTTTTTTCTTTCTTTGATTCTTCCTTTGGTCCCTCTTCTTCTACCTTCTCATTCCTAGTTTCTTTTTCAACCTTAGTCACTAAATGGACTTCATTGTTTCCTTTTCCTTTTCCAATAATCTTCTTAACAGCTTGAATCTCTCTCTCCTTATCATTATCCTATATGTCCATTGGTATATGTTCCCCTTCATCATCAGAGCTCTAAATGTCTAAAACTTTAATTAACAGTTCAACAGGTTGTAGGTCAAGTTGAGGTGTATTTTTTATAATGAGGCTAGGTTGTGATGGGCTTGGTTTAAGGTCAAATTTTGGTGTGCTCAGTTCGGCATCCATAAAAGAGTTCTTGACTTGCTCTTTTGCGAAGTTGGTATTAATCATGAGAATGGGTATGTTTAGTGGTGGAACATTTATGTAGTTAGGTAAAGGGTTATTGTAATACCCTATATTTTAATTTAAAGTAATTTTCAAAATTGTAGTATTAATAAATAATTTTAAATTATATTATATAATTGTTAAGTATCTAGCTATTTTATTATGTTAGGGTTTTATTATTTTATATGGGTGTTATTTTTTTTAGGTATTATATATATATATATATATATATATATATATATATATATATATGTGTGTGTGTGTGTGTGTGTGTGTATGTGTGTGTGTGTATATATATATATATATATATGAATGTATACATACACATATGCCCAAAACATCAACCCGCAGCACCCTCCTCCTTTTCCAACACCATCTCCATTGTGCTCTTTCCCTCTTCGGTGTGCATCGACCGCCTGAGCCTCCATCTCTGTCGCACCACGCCACCAACCACCTTCTTTTTCTTTTCTTCCCTCCGGTCTCTCTCTCTCTTTTGGTCCAAGCTTTCTCTGCCACTGTCAGAGCTAGATTGGTGCCACCGTTGCTCCCTCAGCCTGCCTTGCCTCCATGACCTAGCCTCGCCGCTGCAACCCTTTCTGGCGACGAAAAACGAGGTAGACAGTTAGTTGCTCTGGGTTGTTTTTAGGTCATTTTTAGGTTGTTCACAGGTTTTTTAGGTTGATTTAAGTGTTAAACTTTAATTAATTCAAGTTAATTGGTTAATTTTGCTAGTTAGTTGTTTAAATCTAATTTTGGGAGATTATTTTGAGTTTTTTTTTATTTTATAGAATTTTATTTCATTTTTATTTTATTTTATTTTATTTGAGTTTAATTAGTAATTGGAGTAATTATTGTTCATTATTTTTATTTAAGATTATAGAAAATTTTTGTGTTAATTGTGAATTTTGGATATTTTATTGATATTTTATAAATTTCCAAAAATTAACTGTTAAAAAAAATTATGAAATCGTGATAATTGGTATTATTATTAAATATCATTGATTTTAGAACTTAATTTTTAGTTTTTGTGATTTTTATACTATTTTTATAATTATTTTAAGTTTATGACAAATGTGGATAATTAGGTTAAATTTATATTTTGGAAGAAATTATTAGTTAATTTTATGTTTTTATTGATATTAAGAAATTTGATGTTGAGAAAATAATTTTTAGGGAATTTTTGAGTAATAATAGTATATTATGTAAATTTATGTATTATAGAGGTAAAAACATAATTTTGTGCTAATTATAGTTCAATAATAGATTTTGGTTGGTTTTAATAATATTTAAGGAATTAAAAGGATTTTTACAAATTATTTACTATTTTTGACTAATTAACACTAATTTTTGAAAATTATTTTCAAATAATATATTAGGTATTATTTTTTAGTATTATGTGAGATTTGGATATTTTGGTATTAAATTATGAATTTGATAGTAAATATATTTATTGTAGAGATTTAATAATATGAGTAATTAATTTTAGGTTATATTTATATTTTGATAATGAAATGTTAGTTTGGTTATTTAATTGTTGAATAATTGATATTTAATATTAGTATATATTTTGGTATATATGTTTGTGAAATTTTGTTTTTAAACTCTAATGAGAAATGATTTTCTAAGTTATGAATATATATATGTAATATATATTTTTGGGAATGAAATGATTTAATTATTAAATCAAGTTTATTATAAAGAAAATTTAAGTATTTAATTTGATTTAATTTCCATAAAATTAAGTTGCCTATTTCCACATTCTTTTTAAAAAAATTTTGTAATGGTTGAGTTTGTGATCTCAATCGGGACTAAGTGTAGTTCTGGGAGCCCGACTCAAGTGTGAATATCTGTGAATACTAGAAGTGCGTTTTTCTATACAGGAATGGTTCTACCTATAGTAGAGAGATGTCCGTTTTACAGAGGAGACTCTGCTAAAATTTTGATAGATTTTCTCGTAAAACGTGACATTTTTCGTAAATTCCTAGCGTTAATTAGGGTTTTTTCCTATCTATCAAGTCTTCCTCGAGTCAATCTAGAATTTCACTATTTCTGTCGATTTTCAATTTTAATTCCATAGACGTGTTTTTGAAATAAGTTTGTTATTTTTTTTCTAAAGAGTACCGGAGCAAGAGCTGTTGGATAGAGACAGACGCGCGGTCGTCAGCCTTCTCGCTCATCCTATAAGTTGATAAATTGATCTGTGCATATGTTTTATTTAAAGATATGTGCGCTCATATTTTTAGTCTTTATTATAGGATTTATTTAATTTAAATGTTACTATTTAAGATTTAAGTGCATTTTATTTATTTAAAATTAGTTTTGAGAAATTTTGGTAGAACGGGCTACCTGGTGGGTTTCACTAGGACTGTGTGCACATGGTTGAGATTGAGAGATGGATCCGAAGTATATATAACTTGTGGATATAAACTGGGACGGGTGCCTCGATGGAAGCCTTTACTCTCGGGGACCGCCAATGATTGAAAAGTTAATAATGGATTGGGATGGGTGCCTCAGTGGATGCCTTAGCTCTCGGGGACCACCAGTGCCATGTATTTGGATTAAGTGGATGACTACGGCTTGGTGCCTCGATTGATGCCTTTACTCTCAGGGACCGACAGTCTGTGTGGATTAAGTGGGCCTAGTTGGCCATTTAGAAATTTGGGTTTAGGGTTCTACCGAGATTTTTCAAAAGCTATATATATGATATAAATTATTTTTACTATATGTATATATTTTTTTCAAAAAGGTTTTCAAACCATATAGCTCTTTTTATTAACTTACTCAGTGAGGTATGATTCCCCTCAATCTATTTTTTCAAGAGCTTGGGAGTTCGACCTCAGACCGCCTCTACGCCGAATTTCTTCATCACCAGCTATATTATGTAGGTTATTGTGAGCTGTATTATAGTAGTAACTCTAGAATACTGCAGTAGTGTTCATACTATGAGTTTGTATAACTTAAGTATACTTATGTATTGCATTTTAATGAACCACGCTTATGTATAATGCTTTAAGATTGATTTATGATATTTAATGACGGAGCATATTTTATGTTGCCCACAATTATGGTTATTTTTTTTGAAAAATCAGTTTGATAACGTATTCTTTCATGAAATAAAGTTTTAAATTTGAAGGTTTTATTTTTTTTCTTTAAAGCTTACTACGGGTTTCGGAGGCCTTATGCCTACTCATTCCCTAGTGCCGATCACGTGCCCTTGGGTTCAAGTCGTGACAGTTATTTTGGGTGTTTATTTTTCTAGTCTCAGGGTCAGTGATTCTACCTGAATTAATCAAGTCTTGAATTTCATTTTTCAATCAAGAATAATTGTCAGTATCGTGACCAATGGCTTGATGAAATTTGTAATAAAATTTTTTGTCAGCATTTGGTAAAGGCTGTTTAGGGGGTAAGGATTGTAGAAGATTATTTTCCATCAGTTTCTCTAAGACTTTTAAGAGTGGTCTACCAAGATTGGAGAATCTTCATAGTTGTTTGATGGCATTAATCTACACATTACTACTTGATCCGCTCGCTTCTTTGCCCCTAGATCATCCACTAAAGAATTTATTTTCCTGAGCCAAGTTATAATCTTTTTAAACCCCATATCTATACAACTCTTTAAAATTTTGAATTTTGAGATCTTTCAGCTTCTTTGGCAGCAAAGGAACACAACCTTAGATTACTATCGTTAATTGATCGGATTTAACAAGGTGGTGTCTTATCTGTGCTAACTTTCCTCTCCACCTTGTTAGGTAGTTAGTAAAAGACTTATTAAACCTCCATTTAGTATTCTGAAAGTCTCTTAAAGATACCTCCATTTGAGCGTTAAAACCATACTACTTCATAAATATAGTACATAGGTTTTTCCAATCACTTTGTACATGTGGGTCTAAGGTAAAATACTAATAAATAGGAGCCCCTCCAAGGACATAGGGAATTGTTTGACTATTTGAGCTTTAGTCAGTCCTATTGCCTTCATATAAGTTACATGTTGCTTTAAATGCAAGTACCGGGACCCGAGGCAAGGGATCATCATCCTTGTCTAAATCAAGGCTGGTGTAGTCCATTGGGGTGTCAATCCCCTTCTCCTTCATCATCATTTAGATTTGAGCCATGGCCTTGGATATATTTTTAGCCTAATTAGACTTTTCCACAGTTTTAAAAATGTTAATATTTTGTCAGGCTATTGGTTTTGCTAGTAAAGTTTCTTGATCACCCTCTATTTGTTGTCTTGCAAAGGTTTCAACGTCAAAATCAAAAGGTGGTGGCTAAATTATTGGTTATTTCTATCTGGCTGGCCCCATTATTTCTACCATCATTTTCCTCATGATTGTTTGGGTTTGTTCAACCATTTCTTTCTTCAACCCTTCCTTGAAAGCTTCAAGATCAAATCTTACCATTGTTACTTCTTTAGGAATTCTAACCAAGCGCCATGAATTTGACCATTTCCAAGTAGAATAGGAGCATGAATTTATATCTACCACCAATACAAGTTAGAACTATGCATGACGTCTATGCATAAGATGAAGGTCTACTGAATTTATTTAAAGTACAGAAAGTAAACACTTTATTTCACACATAGCAAAGAACAAAGACATAAGCTCTTAAAATGGTATATTTGCCTTTATTCTTCCCACACACGTGTTCAATGAAGAGTCTCTTTACTTAGGATTTTTAGTTTAGGTCTTAATCATTAACAGGGGATGGTAAGATCGATGTACATGTGAAAACTCTTAAGATGGTTCAAATAAGTAGTGAATTCTTTATATAAATCCAAAGTCCATTCTTAATGGGTTAAGATTTACCATTAAAGGCCTAACTTGTCAAGATTTGTAACTAAAAATAGGCACAAAAGGCCCATTTTGACAATGTCCATTTATAATAGGCTTGAATGGGCATGAGAGGCTTAGTTTGATAAGATCCATTTATAATGGGCTTGGAATTTATCTTGAGAATCCACAATATGGCATAAAACACATGAATTTGGAAAAAAACCTAAGGGAAATTACTAAGCCATTACATGAGCTTGAGTCTTTGGTAGTAGGTTATGGCTCCCATAATAATATACCTTCATTTATATCTCCCCACTCAAATGTCCATGCGACACAGATAAGTACGTGATACTAGTGACAATAATCAAGTATTCCACTACCAGGTTTGAATGAAACATAGGTAGCAAAATAATGATTATTATCAAGTTAGTTAGGACTTTAGTGGTCATTTTATGAAAAAATGTTTAGTCAATGCAAAAGAAATGCAAAGGAAATAAGAGAATAATTAAAAATGATAAAACACAAAACACTGGAATTAGTTTCTTAATCCCCAGTGGAGTTGCAACTATAGGCGACGAGGTTTAACACATGCCCAAATGTTCAACGACCACGACACTAGGTGAGCTTGAGACCCACTAAGAAATACATGATAGGCTTGGAGCCCAAATTAAAGAAGGAGTCGCCATCCGGATGAGAGCTGAGACACACTGTACAATAACTAAATTCCACAGCGGTTCCTAGAAGCTATCATTAGAAAACGGGTTCGAAAACTGGGTATGAGCTTTTAGAATGCCCACCTAACCTTGTGGTTGGCCTCCGTTTATGTTTTGTATTTTATTACCTTTAATTATTAAATTATTTTCTTATTAACATGCAAATTATAATTATTTCCAATCAACTTTCAATTTTGTACTTTAAATCTAAGTTTGCACATTAATCCAAATTCATGCATTTTTAAGGTGATTCACTACAAGTAATACAAAAAAAGAATAAATAAATAAGTACACATGCAAAGAAATGGGAGAGGAGAATATATTACAACCCTTTTTACATGCAAAACCGAGTAAAATAAACAAAAAATGAACCAAAAGTAAATAGAAGCAAAACTAAGCATAAACATAAATAAAAAAAAAGAAGAACATGAATTAAAGTTGGATGATTAAAATCATCCCAAATTCCTGTAATGGATAAAATATTAACTTCTGGAACTTATAAAATCCTATAAAAGGAAACCACAAATTTAATTTATGGATCGAATCAACACAAATAAGGGTGGTAAATGCTTAAGTATTAATCGAATAAAATAGTAGAATAATCATGTAAAGAAAATTAAAATACACAAGCATTGAAATGTATAGAGGTTCAAACCATACTTGATTTATGACAAATGTTAAAATAAAATTGCATGAGACTCTATTAAAGTGGTGGTCGCCTCTTCAATAAGATTATCGCCTCATTTTAAAGAGGATGCCTCATTTCAAAGAGGCAAGTAGGCATAGGAGCATAAAAAATAAGCTTTAATTGAAAAGGCAATTGCCTTATTGAAGAGACATCACTTAATCAGCAACTGTAGGAAGCATAAAAAAATAAGCTTCAATTTTAAGTAAATAATATCTAATATATATATTCAAAAGCTTGCAAATATCTCCAATCCCTTAAAAGATCATGTTAAGAACATGGCATAGAGTAAACAAAACATAAAAATAAATAAGTAAGTAAGTAAAAAAAATTTATGCAAATCTACAACTCTAATATTGAAAAGAAATGAAGATTATTACTATTTATGGAGTTTTTTTTTCAAAATAATTGACCTTCAGAGGTTGTTTTTAGTCTAGAGCTCCACTTGAATGCAAGATCTCTACTTTCTTCCTTCAAGAGAACGGATATTCAAGCTCTCCTCCTCCTTTTTTCCTCTTAAGAATTTTTTTTTCCTCTCTTTCCTTTCCTTTTTTTAAGGCTCCTTTTGTAGTTCTTAATGGTTGGTCTCCCTTACACTTGCTCTCAAAACCTTTTTTTAACCTTCCCATGCTTGACAAGACCTCCTATTTGCTCTTCAAAGTCTTATTTTTATGCAACCAATGCAAGTCTGTAATAGGTGGGCCCACTAACTTGACTACCATTGTTACCTTTGCATTTAATGCAGTGATAAATGGCTGGTAAAGAGGCAGCGCTCCTTCGATGAGATGTCGCCTCATCGAGGTAATCGCTATAGAGGCAGCGCCTGTTTAATGAGGCGTTGCCTCTCTATCCCTGGACCAGAATTAGGCTTTTTGGCCAAAGTGGGCTTGGCATTGAATTTGAGTTTAGGTCTCATATTGGCATGGGTTTGGGCTAAAATGAGTTTATGTTTTGGATTTGAGCTTTTAGGCCCATCCTCAAGAAGTTTTTAGGTTTCTCTCTTACATCCAAGTTTGTGTTCTTATCACTGGGTTTCATTGTGAGCCGAGCATCCAAAGTCTGCCCCCATTATAGGCCGATCAAATCTTGTGTCTATAGTTTAGTAATTATTATTATTAACTTAGAGGAGTGTGATAAATAAACTCAAAATTTTTATGTCAAAATTTTATATTATTTTATTTAATGATGCTATTATTATTATTATTATTATAATTAAATAGTATATTTTTGAAATTAAATTAAATAAAAATTTTATTTTCAACATATATAAATAAATTATTGATTATTTATTTTAATTATTTAAATATGTATAAATTATTAATATAAAATATAATATAGATTTTATATATTAAATTATTAATTATTAATATTATTTAACTTACAATATATAACATATAAATATAATCAAATTTTTATTTAATTAAGTATAAAATCTTTAAAATATAAGAGCTATAAAAGTATATATATATATAAATTAAGTGAACTCATATGGATAAAAAAATTTTAACATTTATTTGTTTCGTACAAAATTTGTTTAGCACTTATACCTAATTTAATTAATTATATGTCAGTTAACTTGCACTCTATAATATTATTTAATAAAACTTTATTTATATTTTGCTTTTGGATGAAATTAACTTTTAAGAAATTTTACGATAATTTTATTTTTTATTTTATTTTATTTTTATAATTATTAAATAAAATTATATTTTATTATCTAATAGTAATTATTAATAAAACATATTTTACTTTAAAAATAAAGTAATGATACAATACACTTTTCAACAACAATTATTTATAAAAATAAAATTTATTTTATAAAAAACTTAAAATTACTCTGGAAATCCCATGGGTCAAATAAAGATCGTAACTTCAATTTGGACTTAGGCCTGCTTTCTCTGATGATTAAAAAAAGCCCAATAAGTTACCATGAAGCACCATTCCTTCTTCTTTTTCCTGAACTCAGAACTGCCGTAGCCTCTGCCGCAGCTCTGCAGCTCGACTTGTGCTACAATTTAAAGAACGAAACGGCCACTGTCCCTCCACAATTTTTGTTCTAAAGAAAAATTTCATTAAAATCAAAGCATCATGTCTGAAACAAACAGTAGTAGTGAAGCTGAAGTTGAAGTGAAAAGAGTTTTTATTGGAGCAGGATGCAACAGAGTAGTTAACAACGTTTCGTGGGGTGCCTCTGATTTGGTTTCTTTTGGTGCCCAAAACGCTGTTTCTATTTTTTGCCCTAAGGTCTCTATCTCCCCTTTGTCTTGTGAACTTGTACTGTGATCCTTGTGTTCTAACTTTTTGTTTTTGAAAATTTGGAACAGACTGCTCAGATTTTGAGTACACTTCCAGGCCACAAGGCTTCTGTTAACTCTACCCATTGGATTCCTAACAATAAGTTTGCTTTTAGAGGTACCCTTTTCTTTTATCTTTATATTTTTTAATGTTTAGTTGCTAAAGTTCCTTGTTTTAGTTTTCAGGCATGGAACCTATTAGTTTGTTAGTGGTTGTTGTTAGCTTGATTGCTTTGATTACTTCATATTGAACTTTGCCACTTTTTTTTTCCCTCAGCAAAACACTTAGAGCAGCACTATCTCCTCTCCGGAGATGCTGATGGTGCCATCATTTTATGGGAATTATCTCTTGCTGACAGAAAGGTGCCTTTTTTTTCTTTTAACTTTATTTTTAATCTTGAATGCATATTTGTTATAATTAATCAAAAGGATGTTCTGTTGCATCCTTTTGTCTAGGAATACGATGCCAAGTTCTTCCTTACAGCATTCCTTGGCTGCATACACTGCACATTGTCCAACATATTGGACTCATACTTGTTACGACTATGATCTTTGGTCTCATAGTCCAACATATTGTCCAACATATTGGACTCATACTTGTTACGACTATGATCTTTGGTCTCATAGTCCAACATATTGGACTCATACTTCCTTACGGATATGATCTTTGGTGTTAGGTGCTAATAAGGGGATTTGATATTTCTGGGTGTCAAACTTACTAGAAATTAATGGGGTGATTCTTGTTCTCTCAAAGCCTTTATCTATAATGTTCTTTCCTTTCATTTTCTCGTTGCCTTTGTTTACAGTGGAGGCAAGTGTTACAGTTGCCACAATCACACAAGAAGGGTGTTACATGCATCACTGGAATTATGGTCTCTCAAACTGAAGCAATCTTTGCATCTACTTCTTCTGATGGTACAGTTTATATTTGGGAGCTGGTCATCCCTTCTTGTCCTGGAGGTAAGTGAAGTTAGTGATTGTTTTTGTTTCACTTTCATCGTTACTGAAGCTTGCTTGTTCTGGCATTGTCCTAAATGGTGTATGAAGTCATACAAAATTTTTCTCATTTTTATTTGCCCTGAAAGCATTCTTTTTTTTTTTTTTTTCATTTTTCCTAATTTTTTTGTAATTTATTTTTTACACTTAAAATATACAAATTTCTCAGAATTTGTGTAATTGTACATCCTGGTCTTCTTTCTTCTTATAAAAATGATTTTTTTTTTCTGATTGTTAAATAAAAATTGATCATTTTTCCTTTCACAGATGGGTCATACTTTTTCTTCATCTGGTTCATGTAGTTTTTTTTTTTTTTTTTTGGGGGGATTTGAACCTGTAAGTTGCTTTTGTTCTTCTCTGATTGGGTGAAAAATATGTTTGTTATGAAAGGAAATGAATTTGTGATATCTTAAATATTAGTTAAGCTATCCTTGAACTTGGGGGAATCATGATTGAAATGTAGAACACAACCAAGCTTCAGTCTTTGGATAGCTTTTACAACTTAATGGTGTTTGCTAGTATAGATGATATTCAGTGCTAATTTGCATATATTTTAAATATTTGATTCTAGACTCTGTAAAAGATTTATAGTAACAACATGTTTTCGATCATCTGTGTAACAGATGAACAAATTGTTTTTGATTATGATTAAACTCAGTTTGTTATAGGTGAATGCAAGTTGTCATGCCTAGAGACCCTCATGGTTGGTTCAAAGCCTATGGTGGCTCTGTCATTGGCAGAATTACCTGGAAATTCAGGCCATTTAGTCCTTGCTATGGGGGGACTAGATAGCAAGATTCATCTTTACTGTGGGGAGAGGACAGGAAAGGTATCTAAGTTCAATCTGTGTATCTACCTATATTTTCCACATTAACTTTTTCTTCTGCGGGCTGCTAAAATGTAACAATGCTGTTTGTATACTCATTTGTCCAGTTTATACATGCTTGCGAGTTGAAAGCACATACAGATTGGATCCGTAGTTTGGACTTCTCATTACCTATATGCATAGAAGGTGAAGGAAACAGCATTTTTCTTGTAAGTTCATCTCAAGACAAAGGAATACGCATATGGAAGATGGCTCTACAAGGTTCAGTATCCAATAATGAGGGTACATACAGGAAAGAGGAAATAAGCCTCGCATCTTACATTGAAGGTCCTGTAATTATAGCTGGTTCTTCTTCTTATCAATTATCATTAGAATCTCTTCTAATTGGACATGAGGATTGGGTATACTCAGTTGAATGGCAACCCCCTTCAGCCACATCTGCTGAAGGGACTACATGTCATCAACCTCAGAGCATTTTATCTGCTTCTATGGACAAGACAATGATGATCTGGCAGCCTGAAAGGAAGACTGGTATCTGGATGAATGTGGTCACTGTTGGTGAGTTAAGTCATTCTGCTCTAGGGTTTTATGGGGGTCACTGGAGCTCAGATGGAAACTCCATATTAGCGCATGGATATGGAGGAGCTTTCCATATGTGGAAAAATGTTGGTGTCGGTGTAGATAATTGGCAACCACAGAAGGTTCCATCTGGACACTTTGCTCCAGTAACAGACATTTCATGGGCAAGGTCTGGTGAATACATATTGTCAGTTAGTCATGACCAGGTAATGTGATTCGTATGATAGTGATACTAAACAGTTTCTTGAACGTAAGTGCATTTCTGAAATATCTAGGTACATGCTATAGTTCAGATAAACTGATATGCATTAAACTTATCTCTGGCTCAATTTTATAGTGGCCTTTTAGATATTTTTTAAATTATCCATGATAAAAATCTTTGTAGATTTCTGCAAATTTCTATTAGTGTGTCAAATACCTATCAACTTTATAGAGTGATAAGTTAATACTACATTTGATGAATAGGAGGAAAATTCTGAATTGAGGATAAATTCTTAATATGGTGTAGCCCACAAGCATGCAGGCTTACAGACCTTTATGAAGATACATAGATATAAGTTTTTGCTATGTAAGTTCACGTTATTTCTGCTATGAACAGTGCCATTAACATGCTCAAATTAGGCCACAGTTAGCATGTTTCAAAGCATTTCCAGTCGTTACTGATTTTACTCTGAAAAAACTATCAGCATGAATAGTTGTCTTCTCGGCTTTAGGGACAAATGGATTTCTTCATTCTCCAAAGAAGATTCTAAATTTAGGAAAGTGAAGTCAATGAAATAACTGTTGATAAAAAACTGCAATTCCCTTCTTAATGGCAAGCAATATAATCATTGGAAGTATTTTAGTGGAATTTTTTCAAATTATGTTCTTGCAGTGCTTGATTAAGCAATTTTAAACTACTGAATAAAAATAAAATGATGCCATATTGACAGATATACATCTGAGTTTTACATTCTGCATAAGGTTTTTATCAATAATGTCAATATTTTGTTCCAGACAACTCGTATTTTTGCTCCATGGCCAATTGAAACTTCTGCCCAAAACGAGCAGTCATGGCATGAAATTGCTCGCCCCCAAGTTCATGGTCACGACATTAACTGCGTGTCCATTATCCAAGGGAAAGGGAACCATCGTTTTGTTAGTGGAGCTGATGAGAAAGTTGCCAGGGTTTTTGAAGCTCCTTTGTCTTTTCTGAAAACATTGAATCATGCCACATTTCAGAGTTCTAATTTTCCTGAAGATCTACAAGTGGATGTTCAGATTTTGGGTGCAAATATGTCTGCACTTGGCTTGTCACAGAAACCTATCTATGTGCATTGTGAGTCTCTCTCTGCAAAATCTATAACTTTTTTTTTTCAGTTCTTATATCACTACCAATTTTAGAAGGTACCATTCTCTGTACTTTTACGAGTCTTAGAGCTGCATATAAACCTGGCATGGAATCCCCATCAATATTATTTGCCCACCCTAAGCTATCTGAAATATTTGATCATGGATCACAAAAGGGTTATGAACAAACAGACACGTTTAAATAAGTTGGGTTAAATTGGTTATGGGTTTCCAAAAGCTCAAAAACAAAAAGTATAGTACAAACCAATCACACCTCTTTTGACCGTCCAAACTTCTTGTTATAGTCACTGCTATTAATATTTCCAGTGCTAATTTTTATTGTCAAACTATCTTTGTAGTTTTTTCTTCTATCTCTTCATTCTCTCTAATTTCTATGTATTCTTTGTGCAAGTTTCCCCCCCCCCCCCCCCCCCCCCCCCCCCTCATAAGACTTACTAGTAAAGTGAATGTTCATGATTTTATATTCAATTCATGAACATATTAATCTAGCACTGCTTTTGGATTTCCTTAGATCAACTTGTCTTCTCTTTTTGCTAGTACTAAACATTTTTTCCATCATTGAAACAAATAGATGCAAAATTTCATTATCAGTTCCCTAACTGATGTCTTAACGCATAATATTTTCAGATTGCTTTTTTTCTTCTTCCTTGATTAAATTTTTCTTTGCTTCTTTTTTTTAATCACATATATGCCTATAATATCATCCTTTTTTCCCTTGTCCTTTTTTTTTTTTCCTATTTCATCAGCACTTTATTTGAATAGGCAAAAATGATTGGTGATTGATTTATTTGCAATTGTGCTTTTTTTTTTTGTTTCTTAATGAAACTTCTGGTTCTTTTGGTGTGAGAATGCCAAGGTATCGAAGTAACCACTTGTCTATGCAACAAGTATTGAAAATTATGAAAAGCATTCTGATTGATGATTATCCTTTTCAGCTTTGCATGACACTGCAGATAGAAATGGGAATGATGGTCTGGACACCCTTGAAAGTATTCCTGATGCAGTTCCAGTTGTGTTCACAGAACCTCCCATTGAAGATCAACTGGCATACCATACACTATGGCCAGAGTCACATAAGCTTTATGGTCATGGAAATGAATTGTTTTCTTTATGCTGTGATCATGAAGGAAAGCTCGTTGCTTCATCATGTAAGGTATATTAATCTTCCAATAACACAAGATTCTGTTCTACATGCTTTAACAAGATAGGAGCAAAAGAAGAAATGCATCTATCTATTAGTTTTCCCTTTCCAGTTTTTCATTGAATATTGAATTGATTCAGCTACAATACTCTCATATATGGGCAAATTTAGAATCACATATTGGTTACAGATTTCATATGTTGTAGGGCCTTATGTTTGTGATTCCAGGTATGATAATTTATTACATATTATGAATCACATTTTAGAGTTGTCTACGTGGTTGCGATCAATAAACATGTTAGGATGTTATTATCGTTGGTTCCTGTCAAGCTACAGAACTGTATTTGTAATGCTTTAACAATTGAAATTAGGAAAGCCCTAAACATATCTGCAGTTCTGAACTCGTTGAAAGCATAAAGGGGATGACTGAAAAACAATAATGAAAGCATAAAGGAGAGAACTGTTTTCATTTTTGTGAGGTTGAAGAGGATCGAGAAGTTAACTAGATATCTGTAGACCTATATTTTCTCACATGTATATTATTGTGAGACAGATATCATTACTCTGTCTTATGTAAATTCTTACAAGCCACAAGTGACCATTGTTGGGTTGTCGATCAGTCCATTTTGTTGTTTATTTTTATAAGGACAAGGTCTTATTTCAAGAAAGATTCTGTACAGAAAGAGTAGCACCTGCAGCTGCAGTACATAAAAGTAAACCTATTACATAAATGTTGCCTGTGTTCTTTTGTATAATAGCTCAGTGAAATAAATAAATTACTTAAAAGGAACAACAACACAAACTTGAACAAATTATACACTCTGCTGGTTTGATGTTATCTATACAGCTTTCCTTAGAAGGCCAGAAGTTTCATTCATGATATTTCTTTTTAAAGTATCTGGTGCTAAATGTCTGCTGCAGTCAGGATTAATTTGTGAATCCTATACAATAGTTCATGACTATGTCTTGCAGGCCCAGTCAGCAGCAGTAGCAGAAATATGGCTATGGCAAGTGGGTTCATGGAAGGCAGTTGGTCGCTTGCAATCACATAGCTTAACAGTGACACAGATGGAATTCTCTCATGATGACAGTATGCTTTTGGCTGTTTCAAGAGATCGACAATTCTCTGTTTTCACAATTAAAACAACAGGTACTCCTTCGCATGCATTAACTTACTGCTTCTTAGTGCTGTGTGTTTCTTGTAGAAAGTTAGGATAGCCTATGAATCTTCTTGGTTAGAACATTAAAGAGAAGGACTTCTTGGAATGAAACTATGCTATTTATCCGTGTTCAGAAAATGGACTGAGGAACTAATTTATTCTGGGTACTGTATCTAACCACTGGACCATTATAGATCGATGGGTTTGTGTTAGGATCCTTTCCCGCATCTGCCAAGTGAGGAATAGGAAGTAGATGTGTAGGCTGTATGCTCCCTAATGGCTAGCCTTCTGGGTTTTGCCATCAGGATCTTAATGATTTGAGACAAGAATAGTATTTCACTGATTCCTATGAGGGCATTATATATGGAAATTTACTCTTCTCTTCAAGTCTGAAGAACAGAGTAAAAGCATAGAATCTATCAACGGAACTTTAGACACCACCTACATCATGTTCCTCAGATGCACGGTTTTTTTTTTTTTTTTGGTATTAACTTGAGATCATTGGATCTTCTGGTCTCTAACTGATTGATGACAATTCTTTAACTTAAAATGGGTTAATTTTAAATTGTTCAATGCCTCCATTTTCCTCATCCAGGAATTAACTAACAAATTATCTTCACTGGATGAATGGACAATTTCGATTTGGAATCATGGTTGAATTGATTTTTGTATCTCTATCAGTTAGTCTAATGAGTCAGCTATAATGAAATTTCACAATAGACTGTTGATTATTATTATTTTTTTAAATGTATTTCTGCAGGAATTGATGAGATTAGCTATGAGCTTTTAGCAAGGCAGGAGGCTCACAAAAGAATTATATGGTCATGTTCCTGGAATCCATTTGGTCATGAGTTTGCAACTGGTTCAAGGGACAAAACTGTGAAGATCTGGGCAATAGAGAATGGATCTTCTGTTAAACATATGATGACTCTGCCACAGTTCAACAGTAGTGTCACTGCACTATCTTGGATTGGTATCGATAGTCAAAGAAATCATGGGCTTCTTGCAGTTGGAATGGAGAACGGACTAATTGAATTATGGGGTCTTACTGTCAAATTATCCAAGGATGCCAGTATTGCAGTGGCAGGTGTAGATGCCTCCCTTACAGTACGGTTAGATCCTTCAATGTGCCATGTTTCTTCAGTGAACCGTATGACCTGGGGAAAGCGTGAAAAGAGTGAAGATCGCAAGAATCTGCAACTTGCTTCTTGTGGAGATGATCAGTGTGTGCGATTGTTTGAGGTGATAGTTTGTTAATGACACATATATGTACTTGTATCTATAAGCAATTTTGTAGGGCGTCCACCCGTTAATGGCTTGTTTCCAATTTCGCAAGGACTCATTTTCTATCACCTCTATTATCCATGCATGTCATAGTTCATTCTACAGCTCATTTGAGATCATCTTAACAGATGACTTGGTAATTGCAATACCAAACTGGGGTCATTTGAATTGCTAGAGATCACCTTGATGAAAGATCATCAACTTGCATTAATTTTGGATAAGTTCAGCAGCTGTTTGAGACTAGGTATCATCTTTGTACTATGGCCCCATTGTTAGGCAGGCCGCTATTTTCTGGCATGCAATTGTAGAAGTGAAATTAATTGATATTGAAATAGACCTTACCAGGCTATAAAAGGCAGCCCGCCTTTGAAGGTCTGGTAGAGACAAAAGTGATGGCAGCTCAAGCGTACATATCATGAAAGATTCAATCATATGGTTTTATTATATTATATTTATATATAATATTTTATTGAAAAGAAAATTTTGATAAAAAACGCAAAGAAAAAGCCTTCATCAGCATTGATGCATGACATTTTCACTATCGTAGGCGGCATGACATTCTGTGATACCATATCCCCCAAAGCACGCTTAGACGTGACCTGATCAGGTTTTGAACGTTGAATGTTAACATTGGCAAGTCTATAACAAAGCCAAGCTTACGCGACCCCACTTAATTTCTTAGTTTTTTTTTTTTTTCTAAGAGTTGCAGCATGACTTTTGATGAAATTAAGAAAATGATTCAGTACGTGCATACTGTAAATTATATCTTCACCCGGGCATCGCATATTTCATGTAAAAATTGACTGCTCTGCCCCGAAATTTCTTGAAGAAATATTATGTGGGGGCGTGGAGTGGAGTCAGCAGCAACTCTAAACATCAAATGTTTTGGCTTAATCAAAGACACTATAAGGGGGGCAGATCCCAGCAGGGTACCAAGACAACAGCTTTAGAGAGCAACGACAAATGAAAATGTTGATAAAACACGTGTTTGCCTTAATAATCTCGAAATTATAAACAAAAAACACAAAACCTTGGACTTTTAGTACATAGTTTAACAGCTAACCATTGTTCTGCATACCAAAAAAAAAAAAAAGTAAACAAAACAAAGAATCTAATGCTGTGTACAATTATTCTGCAGGGTGATAACGTGCTTTTCTTTTTTATGCATAGTATTTTGGATTTATTAAATAGGTCATACCAATAATAGGTCAAAGGTCATCTCATTAGCTTTTAAGAAAACTTTTGATGCTGTAATTGTACTGTATTTGTTTTGTTACAAGTAATCTTTATTTATTTATGTATTTATTTACATTTGTTGCTTTAGTATATTATAATTATACAAGTTCCCATTATTTTAGAATTTCATATGAATAAATATGATAAAAGAGGTAATTTTTTTAGAGCGTATTTATATATGTATATAATGCTTGAACTTGAGAACTCATAGAGAATTTAAATTTCTCATAACACTTTGATTGAGGAAAAAAAAAATTACAGTTTTATTAATACATCCAATGGGTAGAGATATATGAAATCATGTTGGATTTTTTGACAAAGAGAGAGGGTGGTGTCATTCTCAAAGAATAAATAATTTCATACCATGAATCGAGTCCCTTGTTTTGAGACATGTATCTCATGTTGGTCTTTGGAGCAATCCTACTTGCTTGTTTGCTTGCATGTAACTTTACGCATAAATCTGCTGCTCACAAAGTTAGGCAAAAACTCAAAAAGGATCATTCCTTCGTAAGCATTAGAAAAGAGGATGATTGGAGAAGATAAAAAAACCCTTTCTTAATATAAGCAAAAGAATAATTGGGTTTCTACTGTATATCCAAATTATATGGTTATGATGTTGCATGCAGAATGTTCATTAAGGTTGGATTGGGAGCAAGAAAGATGGATGGAGGTGGTAAAAATTAGGGGAAAAAAAAAAGAAATTGAATGTGAAAATTGTGCTAAGATAACGATTCTATTTATTGAATTAGACAATTTTGGTTGAAATTTCAATATATAAGATGGATTATAAAATGCCATGTTTTCTAATTTGACACAAAAAAAAAAAAAAACCTCTTTTCCACTCGTAACTGTCAAAACAAGTCCTTGTAGTAATATAACGCCACCACGACCTATTTGTTGTGGTGTAGACTTTACAAGATTTAGAGCAGAGGCCCCAGTGCCAGAGTGTATATATAGCAGAAAGAGGCAATAAGCATTTTCTTCAACTGAGAATACACCTCGCAACTTGTGAGAGAAATTATACCGAACAAGGGGCAAAAAGAACTATAGTAATAGAACTAAAAATAAGAGGCAGAGTTGAAGCTGGTGCACATACTAAAATTGTGGTTTCTTGAAGAGGAAATGAAGATCAATGTATAGTGAGCAGCAGTTTCTTGATTATTCAGTCATAAATTATGCAATACTCTTGGTAATCTTTCACGTAAACATTCCCATGTAACAAGAAGATACACAGAACAAGAAATTTAGCTAAATGTAGGGGACAAAAAAGGCACAAAACAGAGAATTGATTGAAAGCTCTTACCACTTCTATAAACATTTATTCAGTAACTGATATATGAACTGCACAGCACATAATAAATGACGATTGATCTTTTACAGTATAATCCCAGACTGCTTTCATTTCCTATGACAGTAACAATATGACATACAAAGAAAGGGGTAAAAGAAGAGCAAAGAAAGTTCCTTATTATCTATCTACCACAGATACATAACCACAAACCAATAACAATATAAAAATATAAACCACACACCCTTGTTTCAAAATTGTTCGTTCTCCTTTATTGACATCAACTATATTGGCTGTGAAGTCCTAATCTGCTGCTTCATGTTGTCAGTGGGAAGCTGAGCAGAATTTTCCGGCAATACTACAGCAGCCGCTGTCATGGTTTGGTAATGAGAAGGCATTGTGGGTGCAAGCGGCTGAGTATAGTATATCTGAGCATGAGAAGGATCTGCAAACTCATAAGCATAATTAGCAGGGCCAGCAGATGTAGGAGCAACAGGCTGAGATGGGTGATGAACTTGAGAGTAACCAACATACTGCTGTTGATGCTGGCTAGAAGGAACCTGAACTAATTGTGGTGTGCCTGTATTTGCTGCCCTGTACATGCCTGCAGTGGCCATTTCAGCAGGTTTAGCAATAGGAGCATTTCTCATTGGATTATAAGTTGCAGAAGGAGGAACCATGGTGGGATTGGGAGGTGTTTGGGGGCGAGTAGAAGAAGCTGTAGGAGTATGTTCACTAGATTGCTGCACAGGCAAATTATAAGCTTGGGGTTGCCTTGCCTGCATATAGTAAACTGAGTACTGCTGATCAAGCTGGTGATGATGCGGGTGATGGTGTTGCTGCTGGGGAGGATACACAGAGTAATATGCCGAGATAGGCATGGCCCCTGTAGGGTGATGTTGGATATAATGTGTACCAGCATGAATGAATTGTTGGGGCTGTTGCTGCTGTTGTTGCTGCTGCTGTTGCTGTTGTTCATATTGAGGCTGCTGCAATACATACCCAGAATCCTGAACCTGTTGCTGCATCTGAACCCGAGGATTTGGATCTCTCTGTTGTTGCTGCTGCTGCTGCTGCTGTTGCTGTTGTTCATATTGAGGCTGCTGCAATATATACCCAGAATCCTGAACCTGTTGCTGCATCTGAACCCGAGGATTCAGATCAGAGATATTGATCTTTGGATCAATTGGATTAGCAGGAAACCTAGTGACTCCAGATGGGATTTGCATAATTTGATCTTGATAAATCATTGTTGGCTTTTGACGATTGATAGCATTGCTAAGGCTACTATCACTGAGAAATAAAAGCAAACAAACCCAAAAACAAACGCAAATTCAATTTCTAATAATTTATCGACAATTAAATCAGTAATGCAATCACATAGTTCAGGTACATCTAACATGTATCAGATGTATTAAATATAACATAATAAAAGGGTTAAATTTAAGTACCTTGAGACAGAGTCTGGAGAAGCTAATTCCACAGCAGCAGCACCACCACCACCACCACCGCTGCCAGACTTCTGTTGTGTCTGGGGAACGACCACCGTCTGCGGCTGTGACTGAGGTGGGGGAGGCAGCTTTCGATAACCAACAGGAACACCATGGTCCGATCTCTCATCATCAGAAAAAACCCGATTCTGGTACTCACCACCACCGCCCATCACAACGGGAGAACCCATAGGAACACCAACAACGCCGCCACCACTGCCTGAAATAGCTAAAGAAACAGGCAAAGGCGGCGGAGATGATGATGAAATTACCACAAAACCCTCATCCTGTCTCTGCCCACCAACATTAAACTGAGAAAACTGTTCCTCAATACCCACAACACCCTTCTGATCCTCCGTAACATGAACTCTAATCGGAGGCAAATTGGCAAGCGAAGGTGAACTAGAAGTAGACCCAAACGACGAAGTCGTTTCCAGCATAGGAGAATCAGGCACTGAATGAACATCTTGTCCTCCGCCGCCGCCTCCACCACCACCTTGTTTTGAATTCTTCTGCAAACCTTCCCCATCTCTACTACCACCGGCACCACCACCACCACCACCACCACCACCACCACCACCACCACCACCACCGCTACCACCACCACCAACCAAATCAATATTATTAGTCCCATTTAATCCATCAACATCATCAAGACCCAGCAAGCAATTAACAGAAGCAGAATCAGAAAACCCTCTATTTAACAAACTAGTACCATTCAAAGCGTTCAAGAACCAATCTTCACTCTTACCACTACTCTCCAAAATCGGACCAATTGACTGCGTGGAGTCCGGTTTTAACGGGAACAAAAACAACCTCAATCGCGATGCCTTCCCTGAATTGCTACCGGTAGTACGGTCGTACTCATCGATCATGTTATCTAAATCTTCATCAGTAGTGACTGAAATAAGAGAATCCAAGTCCTCACTGGGAAGCTGATACTTGAGAGTAAACGACCGCCCGTTTAGTAAAGTATTCGAAAGGCGAGACGAGAGAGATGAAAGCGTAGTGTTACGGTCGACGACGACGATGCGGGTATCACCACCAACATAGCACAAGGACTTATCATGGGGGCGAGGGACGATGTGGCCGCCGTAGGAACACATGAGACGGAGCTTTGTGGAGAGCGGAGGCAGTGGATCGTCGAAGTAGGAGTCGGTCGTGCGGGAGCGCGGTGACGAGTCGATTGAGTCTGGGTAGGTTGTAGGTAAGGTTGTGTTGGAGGTGGTGATGGGGGGAACGGTGACTGCAGCAGTGGTGGCAGTGGTGGAGGCAGCGGCGAGAGGCGGAGCTGGAGGAGGCTGAGGTGGTGGAGGTGGGTCCATCGGGGCAGCAAGATGAAGGGTTTTGAGGGAGGGGAGAGAGAGAGAGAGAAAAAGGAGAAATGGTGAAGTGGAGGACTCGATGATCTTATAGGTACTCCACAACAACATCACCACCTGCTCTCTGCCTCTTCTTCTCTACTGTTTTATTATTATTATTATTTTTAATTAAGGTTTAATGGGTTAATTAAATTAATTAATTTTTAATTGGGGTTTAGAGGGAAGAGGAGGGAAAACACAAATCATGGAACATGTTTGGATGGATGGATTACAGGAGAAAAGAAAGGAAAAAAGTTATTTCAGAAAAATAAAAATAAAAAATATTATATAAATTAAAATTTTGTGTGTGTGTGTGCATTGACAGCTTGTTCAGTGATTGGTTCCAGTTGTGCTCTTGTGAGGGGCAGACATGACTGAGGTACCTCACTCACTATCTTCTTCACCTTTTTTTCAGATTTGGATTAATGCTTTTGGAACTAACCATTTTTACCTCATCATCAAGATTGATTTACCATATAAGTCAGCCGTAAATTTATAAAATTTAAAAAAAAAACTATTTTTATAGTGAAATTTATTGATATTTAAGTTGTTTAATTTTTTTAAATAAAAATGAATTTTATTTTAAAAGTACGAGCTACTCGTTATTAGATTATAATTAAAAATTACTTTTTAACTAAAAAGGGTAATTTTTCTTTTAATAGAAAGAAAAATGTATATGTTGTGAATTAATGTTTAGTCTCAATTCATGCTAACTTGTAATGGGAATACTAATTTTGAAAAAAAAAATGGTTGTTATTTCCATATGTGAAAATATATATTCTCTTTTTTAGATGGAATTTTGTTAAGTAGATTTACGAATTTTACCAAATTTCAGTCCCTTTTTTTTTTTTTTCTTTTTGACACACGACATATTAGCTAATAAGTCTGTAATAGAACAATAGTTCCATAGTCAAATGGCTTCTTGTTCATAGTGTCAATATGAAACTAATTTTGGATAGCTTCATTTTTTGGAAAAAAAATGAAATCGTACAAAAAAATATAATAGTTTAATTATTGGAAAAATAATAAATTTTTGAACTGATAAAACCTAATACTATGCATAAATTGAGGCATATAAAAGGAAGTGAAGAAAATAGAAGAAGAATTAGATTTGTATTATTTAATTATTAAAAGTTAATAGAAGGGAAAATTAATTAAAAGATAATTATTCCTTTTTACAAAAGGTAAAATTAATTATACCTTAAATTAAGGTGAAAAATATTTTAACTACAAAACACATTGTAATTTAAAGTTTTATTTCTTTTTTAAATAAATCTCTTTCTTTTCCCTTTATTAATCAATTTTAAATTGCCAAATATAATAAAATTCATAATTTTTATTCTCTTCTCTTCCCTTTTCTATAGTTGTTATGAATAGTGTAATTTAATTGAGTGTTTAGGTTTGAATATGCCGCATCTATTAATAATTTTCTTTACATTTCAACTCATGATGAATGAAATCCACTTATATTGTGTCGTTTATTTATAAGGGCATGTTTTGGATGAGATTAAAAAGAGTTAAATATTTTTCATATAATACATTAATTCTTTTTATCTTTGTTTAATAAACTTTAAAAACTCAAAGTTAACATTTAACCCCTTAATGATTAACCCACTTATATGTATTTTTATTAACCTAGTTGAAATTAAGTTAAAAGTCCGTAACAACAAAAATATGTTTTTAAAAAAATAATATTTATTTTTTTCATTTTTCTACCTTCATCATATTAATATTATTTTAAATTTTTTTAATTAAAAATCAAATCTATCAAAAAGTATGAATTAATTTAAATTTTTTATTATAATATTTATGTTATTTTTCAAAATGCATATGAATGTATTATTTAAATATATATATTTAAAAATAGATTATTTATTTATTTTTATTATTTTAAAATGTTTAATAATAAATTTAATCAACTATATAATTTTTTTCGTTAAAAAATTTCATATTACAATTTATCAGTTACTTTTAATTTGTCAAATAAAGTTAATTTCTTAATTATTATATTTATAACTATTACTCTTATAATAGTTACATATATAACTATTATACTCTATTTTTTTAATTATGATCCAAATGCACCATAAATAGTAAAATATATATTCCTTTTAGGTAATAACTAACAATTGTAATCTTATGGGTTCTAACGAGTATATTATAAAAAGATATTATCTTTAATTTTATATATATATATATAATAAAGATCATAAAAGGGAAGGATGTGCTTAGAGAAATATTGTCTTTCCATTTCCATACAAGGAAATGGCTTTTGCAAAACGCGTTTTCCAAAAGCAAAAGCATAAACAATGCTTAAGTTAATTTAATCAAAACACAAAACAATGCTAATAATAGGCAGCCAAAACTTAGACTCCAGCCAAACGCAGTCTTAGCGGCAACTTGGGCCAAAGGCCAACGCACACCCACCGGTGACGCAATCATTCTCTCAATTTTCTTCTTCTTTATTTTAAATTAAAAAAAAAATCCTTGAAACAGGTCCCATCTACATGTCCCCACGCGCCACAGAGGACGACCGCATTTATGAGGGCTCTCAGTTAACTGCTCACCTCAGTTTCTGTTCGGTGGAAATTTTCTAATTTAAATATAACTAGCAATGGTTCCGTACTGATTATATGAATAATTTGAATGAGATAATAATTTAATAAATTAAAAATAAAATAAATTTTATTAATTTTTTATACTTGTTTTCATATCTTTTAATTATAATAAAATTTATTTTTAAAATTATGATATTAATATTAAAGTATGAATAATAGTATTTTAGTTAAAAATAATATTAAATAATTATTTTAATTTTAAATTTTTTTAATAATTTTAAAAAAATATTTTGAGTGATTTAAAATAAAAAAATATATAATATATAAATAATTTTTAAATTTAAATAATATTAAAATATGTATAATAATATTTTAATTAAAAAAATATTAAATAATTATTAAAAATATTTTATTTTAAATAAAAATTAAAATTTTTAATAATTTGACATATTAATTTTTTAAGTGAATATTTAAATATAAAAGATACACTTATTAAATTTGTAGCTTAATAACTTTATGGCTAAATTTTTAGTTTGTATATATATATATATATATATATATATATATTAATTTTTTTAGATTTTATGTGAATACATATTTTAAATAATATTTAATTTTTATCCATAAATTTAGTTATTATTTTAATATAAACATAATTAATTGATTAATAAATAATAATAGATTTTCATTTAAAAATAATGTAAAAATTATTTTATTTCATTTGTAATTTGTAATTTTTATTTTGAAAATTTGATAATAAAAAAAATTCAAACTTAAATTTAAAAAAAAAGTAAAAAAAAAAAAATGAAGCTGGGCGTGAACAAATCTCCAACTCGTTGGCTGTTGCTGTAGAGGCTCGTGCAGAAATGGTGCGTGCGATGAAAGCAATTGACAGGCGGCGTCCATGCAGAATGTAGGTGCGCTGTAAAGGCATAGTAACGGATACAGCCAATTGGGTTTGGATCAGCAAACAGCAAAAACAATTTTTATTTTAAAGGTTGATTGGGTTTGTTAACGCAACTCAACGACAATCGGGTGCTTCTGGTCGATAAATCTCTGTGTCTTTTTTTTTTATATATTTATTTATTATCTTTTTTTTTAAAATTTTACAATTAAATTTGAAAAAAAATTTCCTATATTTGTTCTATATTTTTTTAAAAAAATATTAAGTTTGTTTTCATATATTATTAATAGATTTTGATATATATGCAAGTTAAATAATTTAAATGTTCCATTTCATTTTGGTATAAAAAATTTGGAGATTCACAATTATCAAGTACAAGATTTAATAGTTTTTTCTTTTAATAACTGAGAGGTTAATGAAAATAAGAATTGAACTCATAACCTCACTTTATAATATTTATCATCTAAACCATTAAATTATAAAAAAAAAATAGTAACTATTTTTAAAAGTATTAATAACTTAAAATTTTAATTCTTACTTTCTCTTCTCAAGTTGATATTATATATTTGATATTAAATATGAAAATATAAAAATATAACATTCTACCAAAAAAATAATATCATCACTTATTATACACATCAATGTTGATGAAATATTGAATATAATATTAAAACAATTTATATAAATTAAAATCAACATAATAATAAAATAATAACAGACACTAAATATTAAATATCTTGTGTTAATAATTTAATAATCAATTTTATTTTTTGCTGATAACTTGTTTTTGAAACTCTTGAGCTGGAAATTTACAAGTGATTAATGGGCAAAATGAGAGGTGGGGAAGATTCTCACAAACTTTCTAATATTTAAGTCAAAAGATATAGAGAGAGTTTAGAGCGAGAAAGAGAATAATGTCAATATATAAGAATATAATAAATGAAAATAAGGGATATGAGATTATACTTATAGGGATGTCGATGCTCAAATCTGAGAAGAATAAGATTTTTCTTTGACGAAAGTCCAATGTCCATTAGGAGAGTATTTTTTTTCTATCCGAGAGTCTCTTGATTGGTAATCTTTTCCTATTTGTCTTGAATGTCCTTCTTCTACAAGCAACATGTATAGAAAAATAAAGACATTAAGTAAATAGGAATATGCATATAGGTATCAAGAGTCCCCCCCAAAAGTATTTTCAGATATTTATATTCAAAGAGTTCAAGTTTATAAGGTCAATATGATCACTCACTACAGTCGACATGGAAGGGTGAGCTGAGGTGGCCAGCCCTAGTTACAAGAAAAGAGGAAGCTCAGTATCAAGTCTTGGAGTCATTACGTAAGAACATCGTTGGGGCTCCAGCTGGACTTGAGTGCAAAAAACCTATAATAAAATTGCTTTGGGGTAAGAGATTAACTTGCCAGTATGGAGATAACTTAGCGGAAACAGTTGTCATTGGAGTTTTGATGGTTGATGCTTTAAAAGCGTGGCCCGAGTGCCAAATAATCTCAGTGCATTAAAAGTACAGCCCGAGTACCGAACCTCAGTACTATCGAAGCGACCTGAGGGCACTAACTTCAGTCACTGGACTTAGATGCTCGAGGCTTAGATGCTTAGTGCTATGACTCAAGGCTTACATACTTGGAACCTCAGTATTATAGAAGCGACCTAAGGGTGCTAGCTTTAGTCAGTTGACTTAGATGCTCGAGGCTTACATGCTTGAAACCTCACTACTATAGAAGCAACCTGATGGCGCCAGTTTTAGTCACTGGACTTAGATTCTTAGTGCATTTGAAGTGCGGCCTAAGTGCCATAGACTCTCGGTGTGTTAGAAGTGTGGCCTGAGTGCTAGTGAACAGGACAACTGGCAGTAATGGGAACGAGGTTGGTAACCACCATGTCTTTTCATTGTCCTTTGAAATTTGAATTGTGTAGTCATCACGTCCATTCGTGTGTCAAAAGATGAGACGTTTACGCTACTATAATAATGACTGCTCGATTAGTAGGTCTTTTTCACTTCCCAAATTGCCTTTAATGGAGTGAGAGAGATAAAAATTCTTTTGAGGGAAATAGTGGTTGTTCCATATCCTTCTACTGTACTATAAGTAGACTAGACATTTCAATTTGTTGCACTTTTCACTTTTCTGCTATCTTCTTCTTTTTCTTCTCAATTTATTTCGCGTGCATTCTGTCTTAAAGGCTTTTCTGCAGTAAGCTTGCATTCTGCTTTCAAGTGAAGCTCTCTTCTTTTTTACCTTTCCTTTTATTTACTAGATAGAATCTATGGCTCTAAGAGAGCAAGTTAGCTTCGACTTGTTTGTCTATAGGATAGATAAGGTTATGCTAAAATGGTACCAGAGATGTTTTAGCATTCCTATCGATTTTGGTTTGCATATTATAGATAAGAATTTTAAAGCTCACACCCCTATATTAGATTTTGATAAATTAGTTGTATACTTTGACTATTTAGAGGGGAGATTAAAGTTCCCTATGAATCCCTTCGTTAAGGATTTCTTGAATAGGTATAATATAGCTCATAGGCAACTTCATCCTAATAGCTGTTGAATTTTAACTGGTTTTATAGAGTTGATGCATGAGGAAGGTAGAGAGCTGGACTTGGATGTCCTATGATACCTCTACAGCCTGAACAAGAAGAAGGGGGAGCTGATGTTCTCTCTATCTGCCATCCCAAACCACAACCCTATTATGAAGCTTTTGAATCTTTATAAGAAATGGGGACACAAGTTTTTTATTGTCGAACACCATTTGAACTTTGTAGATGTTCGGTGGATATGGTTCGATGATTGCCCTAAGGTGAAACATCCTCTAAGGTTATCTGATCGGGATATAAAGATGGTCACAAAGCTTCATCTTATGGCATAGTTGACGCCCGATTTGAGGAAAATCTATCTAAAAGATATCTTCGAGGAGTCTACCCTAACCATATACTACCCATTAGTATATTTTATCATTTGAAAGGTATTGTTCTAACTTCTATATTTTCATTTCTATTTGTAAATGCTTGACTTTTTTGCCTTTGCTGACGAAATTCAGCTTGTAGATGATGAGCTAGAAGCGTACAAGGACGTGCAGATCTCCTCTCCTTCATCCAAACCTTTAGTTCCAGAGGTTCCAACTGAGGCCATATCCAGCTTAAAGGGAAAGTCTGTGGTTGGACCTTCCTAGGCCAAGAAGGCAGAAGGGCGGAAGAAATGAGCCCTAAATAGAGACTCAAGTGCTGAAGAGCTGTGCAAAGAAGTTTTTGTTAAGCGTTCAAAACTACTTATAGCCCGAATATGAGATTATGGATTCTCAATAAGATGAAGCCTCCAAGTATCTTGAATGCTCAGGTGAGAGACCAATACGTTAAGTCTCTATGTCTGCCAGTTGACATACAAAGTTGGATGGATGAGGATAAAGAGGAGTTGTATAACTCTATGATCAGGCACTCATTAGAGGTAATTATCTTATTTTGTTTATCTTTTGTGTGTGTTTTCTGAGTCATTAATGTTTATCCTTTCTTTTAGATGACTCAGGCCTTGATTCTGGTAAAGGATAACTATTATTACCTTAAGAGTCAGTATAGCCTGAAGGAAACGGAGGTTGGTACTATAGCCATCGATTTCGAGAAAAAATTAGATAAGGCAAAGGCAGCCTGGTACTCTGCCAAACTAAGCAAGGTGCTCTGCAAACTAAGTATGGTGAGGTAAGGTTCGAGGCTAAGGTAAGCTAAAAAAAGGTAGCAAATTTGGAGCATAATCAAGCTTAGCTGATGACAAAGATTGAAGGGCAAGACTCCCAAATCGTAGCTCTAGAAAAGAAGCTTGATGAGGTCAAGAAGTCCTATGAGGATGAAAAAAGAAGCTATCAAAACATGGTTATGGGGTTTCTCAAGGCCTACAAATTTAAGTGTTAGAGAGTCCTGCTTGCATAAAATTCAAATCTTGACTTCACAGATTTTGACAAAATAATGCCTATTGATCTGGCTAGGATCACCTCTGAAGAAGATGCCCAGAGCAAAGCCTCCACCCTGCGGTCGAAGAATCCTAAGAAATCCACCAAGTCTTCAGCTAGTGGATCATCTTCTGAGCATCCAATGGGTTCAAGATCTTCTGGGGAGGTGTTTACCCTACTGTTATCATTGGTCTCTCTATTTTTGAGCCTCCCCATGTGAGTGTTCCTCCCTTTAAGCTTCCTGATGCTCAGTTGTAGATTGATAATTCTCTTTTTTTTAGAACACTTTATAATATAACATTTTCTATTGATGAATGAAGTGTGTTATATTGATAAATTTTGAGTACATCTATTGATAATATTTTCAGAGACAATCCGAGTTCCAATATCGTTGTAATTCTTTCCCTTGACTGTCTTTGATTTTGTATGCCCCTTTAGATGTTTTCTCTATGATTTGATAAGGACCTTCCTAATTAGGCTCAAGCTTGCCTATGCTGAAACTGTCTTTGTCGACGTCGACCCTTCTAAGTACCCAGTCTCCAGCTTTAAAATGTTTTGGCCAAATGCATTGATGATGATATTCAATGACCTTCTATCTTTGTACCTTTGCGACAATGAATGTCTGTTCTCTTCTTTCTTCTAGTAAATCTAGACATATTCGAATGTTAATGCTATTGACTTCTTGATCTAATTCCTCGCTGACCCAGTAACTTAGAGATCCAATTTCCATCGGTATTACTGCATCCATCCCATAAGTTAGTCTGAAGGGCATCTCTCCAATGGAGGTTCTAGGTGTAGTCTTGCAGACCCAGATGATGTTATTGAGCTCATCAACCTAGTTCCCTTTTTTTCATTAAGCCTCTTCTTTAGTCCTTATATGATGATTCTGTAGGCCACCTTTATCTGTTTATTCATTTACAGGTGAGCTACTGAGGTGAATTGAAGCTTTACTCTGAGATCGAAATAAAACTTTATGAATTTTTGATTATCGAACTACTTCCCATTATCTATAATCAGGGTATGAGGTATTCTAAACCTACAGATGATTTCTTTTTAGAAAAAGTATTGAATCCAAGCTTCTGTGATTGTTGGTACAACTTCCAATTCTATCCATTTGGTGAAATGGTTTATAGCCATGATTAGGAATTTCTTTTAGGAGGTTGAGGTAGGGAAGGGACCCAGGATGTTCATTCCCCCATACAGTGAAAGGCTAAGGGCTCCCAATCGAATATTGACGATTAAAGGGCTTATAACTGAGGCGGGTAAATTACTGACATTTATGGCATTTTTGAGTCAGTTTCTGAGCATCTTGGGACATGATGGGCCAATAGTATCCTTGCAGTAATTCTTTTCTAGTTAATGAATGATGCGCTTCATGTGCTCCATAAATTCCTTCGTGGATTTCCCTAAATACATAATTCCCTTCTTCTGGAGATACACACCTAGACCACAGATATGAGAGAGGCCTTCTATAGATTTCCCCATGGCGGATGGAGTAATGTGCAGCCTTTATCTTTAACTTTTGAGCTTTTAATTAATCTTCTGAAAGTACCCTATTCTCCATCTACTGAATGATCAGTTTCATATATTCTGGAACTTCCTATATGTCCATGATCTTTAGATCCTCATTGTTTGGTTTTGTTAGTGCTTCGGTGAGGTCGAGTCCTTTTAATGTTTAATTTTCCTTGACTGCTAACTTGGCCAGTTGGTTGACTTCTGAATTTTTGCTTTTAAGCATTTGGATGATCTCCCGTTGTCCCCCCTCTTGCTTGAGTTTCTTTATGAGCTGCTTGACTTTTTCAATATATTTGGTGATACTCAGATCTTTAATTTGGAATGTCCCTTTAACTTGGTTCACCACCAATTAGGAGTCCGAGTGTATCTTGAGATGCTCGGCTTTGACCTTTGTAGCTAACTTTAACCCTATAATAAGTGCTTCATACTCTATTATGTTGTTAGTGGCGTTATACTTTATCTTAATGAAATATTTAATGGAGACTTTGTGTGGCCCTTTGAGAATGATTCTGGCACTAGATCCTTGAGTGGATAATGCCCCATCAACATAGAGCCTCAAATTTTTATTTTTGGAAGGAACAGGATCTTCTGTTATCATCTCTTGAACAAATTCTGGCAGGACCTGAGCTTTTATCTGCTGTTGAGGTTCATAATTGATGTCAAATTCTCTGAGTAATATTGACCATTGAACTAACCTGTCAGATGCTTAAGGTCTTTGCATGATTTTCCTCAGGGGAAAACTAGATCTTACAATGATAGAATGAGCCTAGAAATAGTGCCGGAGCTTTTGAGATGTGTGAATGATGGCCATGGATAATTTTTCTAGTTTAGGGTATCGAATCTCTGAGCCTCAGAGTACCTTAGTAACATAATACACTAGACTCTGTTGGCTTCCTTCCTCTCTCATTAGTACTAAAGCTATTGACTCTTGACCGATGGAGAGGTATAAGTACAGTATTTCTCCAAGCATGGGCTTGTTGAGTATAGGTGGCAAGGATAGGAATTTTTTAATATCTTCAAAGGCTGCTTGGTAGTCTTCAGTCCATACAAATTTCTTGGAATTCTTCAGGGCTCAAAATAGTGGCAGATACCTGTTAGCTGAATAAGAGATAAAATGCCCTAAAGCTGTTATCCTGCCATTTAGCTTTTACAACTCGTTAATCATCGTTAGAGCTTTCATATTAAGAATGGCCTCCATCTTCTCCGAGTTGGCTTCAATTCCTCTATGTGATATCATGAATCCCAGGAACTTTCCTGCCTTCACCCCAAAGATGCACTTCTCTGGTTTTAGTTTGATCTGGTATTGGCTTAGTAATTGGAGGATTCGGTCAAAGTCAGCAGTATGTTGTTCTGTATATTAGCTCTTAACGATAACATCATCCACAAATACTTCCACGTTCTTTCCAATATGATCTTAGAGCACGTGGTTCATTAGCCTTTAATAAGTTGCGCTGGTGTTCTTTAGCCCAAAGGGTATAACTTTGTAGCAGTAAAGACTTTCATGGGTGATGAAGAATGTTTCTCCTTAATCTTTTTTCTTTATTGGTATTTAATGATACCCCTGTGCAACATCCATGAAGCTATACAAACTGTGACCAACCGTGGAGTTTACAAGTTGGTCTATTGTTGGAGCGGATAGCTATCCTTTGGGCATGCCCTATTAAGGTCAGTGTAATCTACACATATTCTATATTTGCCATTGGACTTCTTTACCAGTACCACGTTGGCTACCCACTCAGGGTGAGTGACTTCTTTGATAAATCTGGCCTTTAGCAACTTTCTTATTTCTTCAACGATTATTTTCTATCTTTAATATGCAAAGGTCCTCTTCTTCTAAACAACTGGCTTTACCCCAGATTTGATATTCAGACTATGTGAGGCAATCTAAGGGTCTACTCCTGTAATTTCATATGCTTGAGAGGTAAAGTTTCCTGAGTGTTTAATAAGGACCTCACTTGTTCCCTGCTTAGTTTTGTTATTAAGCTTATTGCCAATCCTTACCGTTTTCCCATTAGCGATTTGTAACCTTTGAACCATTGGCTCAGGGCTGGCTCCTTATTTCTCCCCTTCCTAAGATTCTAAGGGGAATGCCTTTATCTGAGGTTTGATGGCCATCTGGTAGTATTGTCTTACCATATGCTGATTACCATAAATTATTAGAATTCCACCTTCGATGGGAATCTTCATAGTCAGATGTCGAATGCTTGTGACCGCATCGATTTCATAAAGTACTAGTCATCCTATGATACCATTATATGTTAGTGGGAGATCCACTATATTGAACTGAGTCTTAATGACTTTCATTTCTCTAGTAACTGAATTCCAGACTCAGCTCTACTAACCCCATTGGTTGTGAAGTTCCTTTGCAGAAGCTTATAATAGGATTATGGATAGCGTTCAAGTCAATAATAGAGCCTCCTATTACTTTGTAGGCAATCCAAGATAGTTCATTGATGACACTTCTATCATCGATTAGCAATATTTTCATCAGATAATTATTGATGTAAGCACTTACTACTAGTGTGTTGTTATGGGGGTGTCGAACATAATTCCCATCTTCTGGACCAAATACAATAATCTGCCTTTTCTCAAGGGCAAGCCCTTATTCTCTATGAATTATCTTAGGTCTCTTTTTCATGACTTCTCCTCTGATAATCATGTTAATGATGCCGGCTGGTTCATTTTAGGCTTTCTTTGGTTCCAGTCTATCTTGGTCTCATCCATCCTAATTCCTAGTCCCTCTAGATGTGTTAGTAAAGTTGTCGAGTTTGCCATTTTGCACCAATCTTTCTATGGCATTTTTCAGTTCACGACAAGCCTCAGTTTCATGCCCGCAATCTCGATGATATTGATAATATTACCTTCTGTCCTATGTGGCTCTCCTATTCAGGCTTAGTTTTCTAGTTAGAGTGATGCTTACACCATTTTACTTAACCCACATGAGAATCCTGGATCTGTAGGTATTTAACGGTGTATATTTCTCGCTTTTCTTCTTGAACCCCTCTACCAGGTTTATGAAGTTTGACTGTGGGAAGATCGGCCTTCTGGGTCTTGACCTTTCCTTTATCCTAGCAAGTGCTTTCTCATCATCCTTTCGCATCCTTTTGTCTTTATCAATTTTTATCATTTTCGCCAACATTGCCATTACCTCAACAAAGGTGCTATGTTCTTTTATCATTATCTTATCTTTGAGCTTTCCAAACCTAGTCCCATTCTTTAGAGCTTCTATGGCCACCTCATCGACCAAATTTTTGATTTGCATAACTACCTTATTGAATCAATCCAAATAGCTTCATAATAATTTAGTGACCTTATGTTGGCACATCTGGAGATTATTGATATTTTTGGTTGGAGGGATGTTGGTGATAAACCGAGTTAGAAATTTCTCAGCTAATTCTTCAAAAGAGGTGATAGAATTCTTAGGGAGTCAGTGAAACCACTTTTGATCATTCTTGGTGAGTGTACTTGGGAAGACTTTGCATATAATTTCATCATTCATGTTCTGGAGTAACATTCTTGTTTTGAATGAGGATATATAATTGATTAAATCTTTGGTTCCATTATATTAATTTAACTGTGGCATTTTGAATTTGGTCGGGATTTTTGTTCGAATTATCCTGCTTACAAAGGGCATCTTCCTACTTTCATATGGCATTCATCATCTTTCCTTGGCCTTATACAGGCTTTGTGCATGACCTCTTCAACTTTTTAGGCTAACTTTGAATTGTCAAGAGCCGGGATCATTGAGCTGGATTCTCCTTCTGGGGCTTTACACTTTTGCTTGTCTCCTCTAGGTACCTCCGAAGATGTTATATTATTTTCTATATGAGTTGATATAGGGTTACCGCTTTGAATCAGGGCATTCAACTATTATTGCATTAGGGCCATCTGAGTTTGAATGTTTTGTATCATTGCTTCTTTGTTCATCAGGGAGAGGTTGAGTATTTGGGCTACTGTGTTTAGGTTAGGTATGATTATGGCATGTGTTTCTTGTAGATTCAAAAAAGGTATAGAAGGTATAGGTCTGTAATGGTATTGAAGAGGAGCATAGTAAAGGAGATTGGTGCCAAGAGTTTGCCACCCTTGTATGTTTACAGATGGAACATATGTACCACCAGTTGGAATTTGAGATGAGGGTCTAGCATGCGGGAAGGGGGCTAGTATTATTATAATCGGAGTAGGTGATGATAAGTTAATTGGAGAAATGGGGGCAGATAGGTTGATGTGTGTGTCAGGAGTCAAAATTGGTGGTGGACTGGAAGTCATGATGTTAAGATCTTAATTGGGAGATGCACGAATGGCTTTTTATTCAAGAGTTCCCACAAACGGTGCCACTTGATAACTTATTTTCAAAACTCTTGAGCTAGAACCCTGCAAGCAATCAACAAAGGGCAATGTAAGAAGTAGGGAGGATCCCTACAAACCCTCCAATGCTTAAGTCAGAAGATATAGAGAAAGAGAAAGAGAAAAGTGTCAATATGAGAATTGAATGAATGAGAATGAGAGATATGGGGTCGTATTTATAGGGATGTTGATGCTTAAACCTGAGAGGAATATGATTCCTCTTTGATGAAAGTCCTATGTCCACTAGGAGAGTATTTCTTCCTATCCAGGAGTCTTCTGATTGGGAATCTTTTCCTATTTGTCTTAAATGTCCTTCTTCTGTAAGCAACCTTATATAGGAAAATAAAGACCTTAAGTAAATAGGAATATACATATGGGGTATCATTTGTGATTGAACTTCATCATTTTAGTAAATAAAATTAAAAAAAATAAAAATAATCATGATATTTTTTTGAACAATATTTAGACTTTCTTTTTATATCACATAATTTTATTAAAATCAAAATAACTAAAAAAATTTTAAAAAAATCATATGGTTTTTTATCTTTAAATTCTTCTTTATTTTTGTATCATGGTTTTTTTTAAGAAAAAATTGTAAAGAGAAACTTTATTATTTTTTTTGTCAATTGTATGTCTATTCCATAAGAAATTTGATCAAATACAGTAACAAAAGACCCGGTACTTCATTTGAAATAGGAAAAAAAATATAGCAGAAGACTGCCAATCTCTATTTATCCTTTTTTAGATTACTATCCAAGTAATCACTTACCAGTCATAATAGAAACTAATTCTGCAATGAGACAATTCCTAAGATGACTAAGATAGGGAGTTCAAGAATATTACTTTGTCATTTACAAACCAACCAGCAAAGGAAATTAAAAATGGGAGTCGGGAGAAAGGGATTTAAATCCAATACAAACCAACTAAGAAAATAAAATAAAATAAGACTAGATTAGTCCATAGTTGATTGATCCCCTCTATAAAGCTCCTCTAGGTTAGTCTAAGATTCCTTCTAAGCATAGGTCTCCTTTTGTGCTTTCTCATCTTTTAAGTTGTTCCTTTGCTGCAGAAACAAAGGACTAGCTAGATCTTTTATCCAACATTTTCTCATTTTGAGAAAAGTTTAGATCTATCAAAACCCATAGAAATATATTAAAAATCAAACACAATTGATAGATTAAACCACAAAAAAAATAAGAAACTTATTTAACTACTAAAACCTCACTAAAAATAAAACACTATTAACAAAATTTTATAGATCCATCATAAATCTATAGTATATAAGCAAAAAAAAGAAATGAAGAAAATTATGTGATTTTAGCTAAAAAAAAAAAAAGGCCAAAATAACCTAAGTAAATACTTTTAAGAATCTCGAAAGGTTACAAAAATACATAGTGACAAGCATTATAAGTGACAGTTCGACTAACATGGTGAGCACACCCATTAGCATGTGGCTTTATATATCTTACAAAGTAATTAGTACCTTGTCTAGAAAGAAAATTGCATTTAAGCTTCCAAACTCAGATAGTATTTTTGTCTCATTCTGTAAAGCCTGCACAACTACTTTTGCATCCATCTTAAAAATTATTTGCTCAATACCCAGCTTATTGCTTCTATCAACCTCACAACCTCAGCTTCCTAAACAATATGGATATCATCAAACAAAGTGACTTTCCCTGAGTAAAACTTCCAACCCTATTTATTAAAATTATGTCAATACCTGCTATTTGTATTTCTAATAAATAAGCCACATCCAAATTGCATTTGATCCATCTTGGATGTGGTTTTTGCCATCTACACTAGTAAATATTCTTATTAAACCCTATGACCGAATAACAACGAGTCGACTTGGATGCTTTCCAATTAGTTATAAGTTATAAAGAAGTATAAACTAGGAGTGACCAAAATTCGCTAACCTGGATCATTTAACATGGAACTTGTTAGTGATATGCACTAGGTCAATCATGTATGATCATGTTTTGACTTTATCATTTTATTTAATAAAGAGGCATTTTTCATTATCATTTTGTGTTATCATAATTACTTGAATAGTCAATTCTCACTAAGGTCATTAAGTATGTGACTTGATAGTAAAACCCTTAGATTAAATATGAGTTCTATTCAAATTATCCCTAGTCATAACAATATGTTATGGCTAGTATGATGTTGATTGATTATTACATTTTACTAATCATAAATATAAGATATTAAGTCAACTCATAGGTACTTATTTATGAAATAATGTACTGGATGGACCTATCATGAGAATACTACATAGATAATTGTCATAAGTAATTCTCAACATAATAATATTGATTTAGTCCTTTGACCTTGAAATCATCATAGACTTCTACATAACTATTATATATTTTGACATAATCTAACATTGTCTTTAATAGGATAATTAAATAGATTGTTGTTGGATATGAAATGAGTTATGTGAGGAATGTGAGTGATTGAGAAGGAGTTTATCCCTCATTTAATCTGAGTAAGATATCTATGGGCCCTTTGATAAGATAGACTGAGGAAAATGCATGGTCATGCTAAAGTGAATTGATAAAGAGTTATCATCAGTCTACTTAGAGTCGAGAAATAATATGATTGAATTATATAAGGATGGCAAAAACTATGCCTTATATTCAATCAAGATATCATGTGATAAAGGGATTACAATATTTATTATAAATTAGGTTATGTCGGATTATTGACTTTACATTACTTGGGTAGTCATAATGTCTTGCTATAGGCCACTTATGACCTGTAGGCCTAAATAGAGATTTAAGACCTACTGCCAACATCATGTGAACCTACAAGGTCATATACTTAGAACAAGCCCAAAAATGGATATGGGTTTGAGAAGCCCAAATATGCTTTGTGAAATAAATAAATAGTTTATTTATTTAAGGTAAAGGTTATCTTAAATAAATAGAATATTATTTCTGATTTAATTTTAAATAAAATGAAAACGATAATAATTAAGAAATTACCAAAAAGTTATTTTGGTAAGCGAAACCCTAATTAGAGGTCTATAAATATGTTATATTCTCTAGGGTTTCATTAACTCAATCATTAGCCACCACTTGTAATTCATTTTTCTCCTTTTAGAAAAAAAAAAACACAGAGTGTTTTGTTCTTGATTTGTGAGAAATCAAGAGAAGTGCTAGCATACAAAGTTTTCATTTTAATCAAGGGTTGTTCGTGTGGACACTTGTGGAGGACGAATTCCTTTGGAGACGTCTTGATCCGAACTACCAAAATCAAAAGCTCGAGGTAAGGTGTCACCAGAGTGAACCTCCTCTCTGCTTTCCAGAAATCTGGCCTCTTCTGTATTTATGGTAAGATTTAAAAAATCTAGTTTTAAATTAATTAATCGAATTACTTGGATCCGGGTTAGGGTGTGTGATTAAAATTTTTAATTTCCACTGCATTTTTGAATCTCAAAACCTAACAGAACTTACCCGACCCGAGTTGGGTCTCATTTTTATAACTTTGCAAATATTCAATTAGAAATGACTCGACCAAAACCCAAACTTTACCTATCAAATATATATTTTTATAACTAAAATGAAACCCCGGAGCATTTGTGGGTTCAAATTCCATAACCTACATGATTTTTCCTATAATTTTTTAGGAATTAAAGGAAAAAAAAACACTCAAAGATACAATTCTAGGACTTGAATCAAGGTTCTAGGTAGAGAAAACATGTAACTTTACCATTTGGCTCCTAAGATTTTCTTTATTTTTTTTCTTTGCTTAATTTATTTCTTAATCAGGTGAATACTAGAAATTTGACCCCCACCTAACCTACAATGTTCAGTTTAGTTTTAAATTTTTGAAAAAATTAAAACCCGACCTAAACCTATCCGATGCTCACTCCTAGTTTAGATAACGACAATTGGTGGAAGCATTTTTTGATTCCAAAGCAGATGTCCATAAGACACTTGCAATCTTTTTTACCACAGTAGATGAACTTGAGTTTAAAACTGCAAAGAATCATTATTGACAATCTTTATGAGCTAATGATTGCAACAAAACATTAGCAGTATTCCAACTCTCTTTTGCTTAAGGACAGTCCAGAAAAGTATGCCATGGATGCTCAATATCTTTATATAGAGAACATAATTTAAAGATGTATAGATCCCTTTATTAATAAGGAGAACTCAATATAGTTATCAGAAAACCTCCATAGAAAAAATTTAATCTTTGGTTCTATATATAAACCCATAACTTTTTTCAGTTTCATAAAGAACCAGAATCTGCCATACTAGTATTATTATTCAGTAAGCAATAATAACAAGACTTTGTCATGTACCTTCCATCTTTTGAATAATGTCATATTAATCAATCTGATGTTGAATGAACAAGCACTATTATTTCAAAATTTATTTGCACATCAATAGGATTTAATAAAAGATGTAACTTTTTGATGTTCTACGTTTTTTTTTTACACAATAACTCAGCTACAGTCAATCTTAGAATGAGTAACAAACTACAACATCCACTATGAAATTGCTCTTTCCCTCTAATCTAAGGATCTTAAAAAATACCAATATGCGTTCCATCACTAACCTATAATCAACAACTTAACTCTAATACAACTTTAACACACCATACACTATGCCAAATGAAACTTGGAGTATGACAAAAAATTAAGCATAAAAAAGATGATTGTGGAAAATATCTATCTTTGAAAATTCTAGACATAAGAGAATGTGGGTTAGAGATAAATTGCGAGCCTTGTTTGCAAGTATAGCAAGGTTGGAAAAAATGAAGATCTTGAAATTCCAAATCTCTATCCTTCTTTCTATAATAAAGAGTTTTCCAATTATGTCATTTAATAGGTGAATTCATGTTTGAATTAAAATCCCACTAAAATGAATTCATTATACATTATAGTTTATCATATAAAGAGATAAACAATAAAAATGCACAAGTACTATAAGTAAGTAATGCTTGAGCCACTGATTTGAGGAGATTTTTTTTACCGACCTTAGAAAGAAGTTTAAAGCCCCACCCTTAAAGTCTCTTCCATAACTTCTCTTTTAGAAACTAGAAAATGGCTCTTTTGGATTTGTCAATAAATGAAGGAAGACCTAAGTATCTTCCTAAATTCAAGAGAGATTAAATGCCTAAAATAGTTAAGATAGCCCTTTCTCATCAACACAAACATTTGAATTGAACATAATTTCTTATTTTTGAAAATTTATAGCTTAACCAAAGTCTTCTTCATAAGACTACATAATTGCTTTAATTACTTGACACTCCTCATTTGTACTCTTTGAAAATGAAAAGTTATCATCTATAAATAATAAATGAGATATATTGGGAACTATTCTATAAAATTTACAACCATGAACTTTTCCTTCTCTCTTTACTTTAGTTATCAAAGCTGAAAGACCCTTCACACAAGGAATAAACAAATAAGAAGAGTGAGTGGATAACTATGTCTTAAACATTTGCTTAGTTTGATTGGTATAATTATCTCACCATTTTCAAGAACATAGTAAAAAATGGTTTCCACATAAATAAAAATCCAATTAATCCACTTTTTCTAAAAAGCCCATTTACATTATTATTATACCTCTTAAAAAAGACTAGTTTATGTGATCACATGTCTCGCTAACATCTAACTTAAAAGTAATTGCACCATTTTAACCTCTAAATTTCCGATTCATATAATAAATAATTTCAAAAGTAATCATAACATTATCAATTATAGATCTACCTAGGACAAAAGTTGACTAAGAAGAGGAAATAAGATTTGGAAGGACTTTCTTTAATCTTTTTGTCAGCATCTTTACAATGAGTTTGTAAAGGATATTACAAAAGGCTATAGGAAGCAAATCTTTCATATTGTTTGGGGCCTCACATTTAGGAATAAGAATAATAGTAGAGACATTTGAAGAAATTGGAAATTCACTTACCTCAAGCCAATAACTATAAGCTCGAAAAACCTCATCACTAAATTCAGGCTAAAAATATTAAAAAAAAAGCCAGGTTAAAGCCATCAAGCCTAAGGGATTTATTTAGGTGCCTTTGTTTAATAGCCATAGTGAATTCATTTTTTACGAAAGGAGCAATCAACTTCTCATTATCTGCTTCATTTATTCTAGTTAAAAAAATATATATAAAAAATGAAACTGAAGTAGAAGATATAGAGTATAGAGTTTGAAAATAATCTTTAACAACCCGACCTATAAAATTTTGATATGTAACTAAATTACCCGAGATATCACATAACCTGGTAACCTTATTAACACTCCTTAGAGCTGAAGCTGAAGCATGAAAAAATTTAAGTTGAAATCTCCCTCTTCTAGCTAAAATATTTTTTAACATTGTTTCCAGTATAATTCCTCATGCTTTAATAAAATGTTTAATTGTCGCTTGAATTTAGAAAATTAACACAAAAAACTGCATCAAAGCCATCTTAAAAGGCAATTTAATTGGTCTTTATAATAAGCTATTATTCATTTGAATTTAAGAAGAAAATTCCAACTTGTTATAGCCAAAAAGAATACTAAGAGTCTAACTTGAACAAAAGGTCATCAAATTACAATAAAGCTCAATGCTTCATAAATGCATTATGAAAACTAAGCTCTTTAAGCCAAATATTATTAAACTTTAAATGCTTAGGATGTTTAACCACATGACTCAAATTCAAAGCCAAAGAAATTGATGAATGATTTGATACTAGAGCCATTAAGGTCTTTAACTTGCAAGTGGAAAAATTATTGCAACCATTGCAAAAAGGCAAATACTCTATCAAGCCTCTCTCTATTTCATCCATCAGTTCCCTTACCCCATTCCTAATTATACCTAGCTATATGAAGATCAATTTTAAGGAGAGAATAATTAGTAATTACATTTTGAAAATTCTATAAAAGCCAATATGGATAAGATAATATATCACTTTCATCATCATTACTAAGGAGATTACTAAAATCTCTTATCATATACCATGGTGAAAGAGATTGCAATAATAACTAATGAAGAAAAGCCCATGAATTTTTACCTTTGGCATGTTTAGGGTGGCTATGGAAATAAGTCACTAATCTAAAGAATAAATACCATACATAATAAGATTAATATGATTACTAGAATAACAAAGAACATCACAATTCGCTAAAGAATTTCAAAAAATAGTTGAGCCACTACTACTCTAGAAATAGAATTTTTTTAAAAAAAAATTAAATTGATCACAAAGAGGTTTAATATGATAATCATTAATAAGAGTTTCCAAAAGAAAAAGGAAAAAAGTTTATGAGATTGCACTAAATCTCTCAATGCATGAACTGCTTGAGGGTTTCCAAGGTGTCGGTAGCTCCAAATTATGCAACTTATGGTGACCGGCAGGCTTGATCATAAGGACTTATCAATAATGTATCATGAAAAATTCTATCTACCACACTAGTAGAGAATGTTAAAGTAGAATAAGAACCATCTTCATGCTTAAACTTAGTAACATGACTGTCTATAATTTTTTTATCCTTAATAATAGTAGGCCCAAATTCTTACAACTATATATCTTTTGATGTTTTCCAAGAGAGCTATGAAACTTAGTAGAATTTCAATTAAAAATATTACTAGCAGAATTAAATTTTAAATTTGTAATATCCTAAAGTTGTGGAACCATCTTATACTCTTTTAACGAACTCTGCAACAAATCTCCATTCTCTTCACTTAACTATTTATTGTCGGATTGATCAACTAAATGCCTTACCAAGGTCCCCAATCATGATGAATATCATCAATGGATTGAAAAAATCAATGCTCACAGTTTTTATCAATCTGACCCATCAAACTATAAATAAAATAAAAATTTTCAAGACATTCTTATTTAAATTTAATTAAAGATTCCTCACCACCTAGTCAAAAAAATTTCTTCCACCTTTTGAGTGTTCTATGATATCAATCCGCATTTGTAGTCTCATAAATGATCTCCAGATACTAATGTTGTTATTAGAATCATAAGCAAGAAAGGTACCAACAAAAAACCTAATTCATGAACTTACAACCATATATCAATATAACTTAACTTAACTTGCATCGATAGTTCCCTATCTTTTAACAGATGGAGAATCATAGTATAATTGTAGAAAGACTAAGTACCTCATTTAATGATGCATTATAGACCAAAACAATAGAAGAACTTAAAAAGATAGTGATCCTCTCTTAGTTCCTTGATCCCAAGTCTATTGAAATAATTTATTATAGTTTGAAGAATAAAGTATATAAATATAAGAGAAATATTTATCTTACTTTGTTCATGGAAAACAAGTGGAAAAATATGTTAGAGAATAACACATGCAAGTACATGGTCGTGTTGGGTGTATTTGATATAGGTAGAGGTTAACACGGTTGGAAGCATGGGTGTGTTCCAAACCATGTATCAAACTAGTATTTCATCTAGAAAGTTACACAATCTGATACACAGTCATGTTCCAAGTGATGTTTGATGGGTCTCAATATTCCAGAAGTATACATGGACAGAAACATGGGCAAACGTGGGTGTGTTACAGGGTACATTAATAGACACAACTCGATACATGGAAAAGGATATGAAAAGTTTATTTTAGGTTGCAACCATTCAATGAATGGTTATGACTTTTCATTAGATGATTGTATTTAAATTAAACGATACAAATAGCCCTATAAATACGCATCTCTAGCATATTAAAAATATATTTATTAACTTCTTTTCTTTCTCTTGTATTTTATTTTAAATTCTTGAAATGTTCTTTAGGAAAACTTAAGAGTTTTTGCTATCTAAGTTTTTAGGCTTTATAATATCCTGAGAGTGTTTTGCCATCTTAAACTCGAAGCAAACAAATAGTGGGAGCAATAAACACTTAAAAGATAGTAATTTTATCACGCCTCAAAGCTATATATACACCTACTACCATAACAATTTTTAAGTGTTTATTTTATGTTGTCACAATGGATACAAAGTTTAATTCTGCTTTTAAAATAGTGAATCAAGAGTTTTTGAAGTTAGATACATTTGATAGGATAAACTTTACTCATTGGAGAGATAAAATATTGATCATTCTTACCACTCTGAAAATTGCCTATGCGTTATATAATAATTTGTCTCCACTTCCTTCATCACAACCTAATAATGATGAAGAAATAAAGTAAGCAAAGAAGAAGTGTAAAGATGATGAATTTCTGTGTAGAGGCCACATTCTTAATTCCTTAATAAATCATCTTTATGATCTATTTTCCTCTATAAGCTCTCCACAAGAAATTTGGGTTGCATTGGAGGCAAAGTATAACACAGAAAAACAAGGTGTTAATAAATTTTTATCTATAAATTCTTTGATTTTACTATTTTTGATAATCGTTCAATTCTAGATTAAATACATGAACTTCAAATTCTAGTTTCAAAATTAAAGGATTTAAAAGTTGATGCTTTTGAACTATTACAAGTTGGTGCTATAATTGTAAAACTTCCTCCTTGTTGGAATGAATATAAAAAGAAGTTATTGTGTACTACTGTAAATTTTACTTTAAATCAACTCATGAAACATTTGAGTATTAAAAAAGAAAATCATGTGTTTGTGAAAAGAAATTTGTTTATGAGTTTGGTCATAAAGTGAATTATATTGATAAAAAGAATAAAAACCAAAAGAATAAAAGGAAAATTCTTGAGATTGGTTTTTTAAAGATTTCTAAAAAAGGGAAGACTTGTTTTAATTATAGAAGAAAGGGCACTTCAAACGTGATTGCAGATTCAAGAAGAAACATAAATTAAATAATTCTGCAACTATAAATAATAGTGCTAATGTTACTGAGTAAGATATTATAGAAATTGTCGCTATGATTTCTGAATTGCACATTATAATGATCACAAAAGTGCATATGACAATAATAAACACGTCAAATGATTAGTGGTTTGATTATGGTGCTACCATCCATATTTGCCACAATAAATCTTTATTCAAAAATTATAAAAAGTTGGAGGATGGACATGAAATGTTAATAGGAAACCATAATATTGTAAAGGATCTTGGAAAATGAAGCATTGAATTAATGTTTACTTCTGGAAAGAAAATCATAGTTTTTAATGTGTTGCATGTTCCATAAATTATAAAGAATTTGGTTTCTACAAATTTACTTTGTAAGAAAGGGGTTAAGGCTATATTACAGTCTGATAATTTAATTTTAACCAAGAATGGGATGTTTGTTGGGAAAATTTATTCATGTGATAGCATGTTTAAATTAAGTGTTGTCAATGTTAGTTATAATAATGATAATAATACACATGTTTTTGTTTATATTGTTGAGCTATCTTTATTGTTATGGCATGATCATTTGGCTCATATAAGTTTTAGTTCATCAAAACTTATGGCAAAACATAGTTTGATCTCTTATGTTCATGATGACAAGTCTACTTGTGAAGTTTGCATTCAAGCAAAAATGACTAAGAAACCATTTCCTAAAATTAAAAGAACATCTAATTTATGAGAAATAGTTCATTTTGATTTATATGAATTAAATGGTATGTTAACTAGAAGTGGTAATAGATACTTTATAACATTTATTCATGATTTTTCAAAATTCACTTTTGTGTACTTAATGAAAACTAAGGATCAAGCTTTTGATATGTTCAAGATTTAAAAATTTGGAGTTGAAAATCAAAAGGATATGAAAATTAAGACCCTTAGGAGTGATAAAGGTGGTGAGTACTTTCCCATTGAATTTTCTTCTTTTTGTGAAGAAAATGGAATTGTATATAAAAAAAAAGTGCTCCATATACCCTATAACAAAATGGGATTGCCAAAAGGAAAAATAGGATGTTATTCGACATGGTTAATGCCATGTTAATGAATGTAAAGTTGCCAACAAACCTATAGGGAGAAACTTTACTCACTACTTGTCATTTACATAATAGAATACCCTCAAGGAAATATAAAGTTTCACCATATGAGTTATAGAAAGATAGAAAACCAAACTTGAGTGATGTTAGACTTTGGGGATGCTTAGCCTTCTATAGATTTTTGGATCATAAAAGAGTTAAATTAGGACCTAGAGCATTAAAAGGCATTTTTATTGGATATGCAGAGAATTCTAAGGCATATAAAATATTGGACTTGAGTTCAAATGTAATTGTTGAATTAAAAGACATAGACTTTATTGAAAATGAATTTAAAAATTATTCTTATAAAGTCTTTAATAATTCCAATTTGGATAATAAACCTACCAATATTCAGATTTCTGATTTGCATTTGAATCAAAACTCAAATGGTAGTGATCCTCCTACTAAAATTAAGAAAATTCAAAGTGCTAGAAAAAAGAAATATGCTCTTCCAGGATTTATATCTCCTTAATCCATTCTTTTCTTAGTTGAAGTAGACAGGTATATAGTTCTAAAAGAGTCCTAAAGGGGGGTGAATAGGACTATCGAACAAAAATAAGAAATTAAAAGATTTGAACAATAATCAAAAGAAATGTTGAGAAGGAAGAATGAAGAACACAATGATTTAAAGAGTTTGAATTCAACAACAATCATACATCTCCACCGAACTTATCCCCAATTTAGGATTTTCAATCACCTATAATCTTAGTCATAAGATTAAGATTACACAAGAGTTTTATGACTCACTCTTACAACCTTACAACTTGAGCTTTCAAGGCTTACTTAAAAACCAATTTGCAAGTATTTTCAAGATTCACACTAAAATTAAATTCCTAAGTGTTTTATTGGTTAAAAACTTAAACCAATTCCTTTAGAATAGAATCTCACTTCCTGTTTCCTTAATCCTAGAAAATAGAAGAACAAGAATGTCTATTCTCACCAACTCTCACAATAGTATACAACAATAAAATGAATTTTGAAAGAGTTTAAAGAGCTTAATTGAATGCTTGAAAGTACAAAATAAATAAACAAGTTTCTTAACCTCAAAATAATTTTCAGAGGTCATATTTATACTTAAGCAATCCAATTATAGTTGTTGGAAGCAATAATTTTGTTCCCAGTAAAAATAAAGTCCATTTGAATGAAATTTAGACTTTTGAGCTGAATTTTGTCCGGTCCCAATCGGGATATACTCAGTCTCGATTAGGACTAGCATTGATATCAATGTCCCGATTGGGACTACCATGTCCTAAGCAGTGTCCCGATCGGGATGGGTACTGCCATTTTTTTAAATTTTATGCAGAAATTTATCTCCCTTGGTCCTAGTTGGGACTATGAAAAAACTTGCACTTTTTTATGCAATTTAATCCCTGTGAGTAGTTCGGTCAAAATAATACTCATGATGACTTTTCTAAATAATTTTTCTTCGATAGTTCATCATTATTTTAACTTCCAAATTACTCTTAACTTATACACACTTGAAGCAAACACATTATTGCTCAAAATTAAGTTTGTTAATATCAAAATCAAGATTGATAACTTGCTAAGGTCAATAAGTTTTTAATAAAATTCCAAATTTATTTCCTGTAGAGAATGATCCAAAAACATTTCAAGAAGCAATGTCTTCTAAAGATTCAGCCTTTTGAAAAGAAGCAATCACTGATGAAATGGACTTGTTATTGAGTAATAATACATGGATCATTATTGATTTGCCTCCTGATTCTAAACCAATTGGCTATAAATGGGTGTTTTAAAGGAAATACAATACTGATGGATCATTGCAAACCTATAAAGCTAGATTAGTAGCAAAAGGGTTTAAGCAAAAGGAGGGTATAAACTATTTTGATACATATGCTACTATGGCTAGAGTAACATCTATTAGAGCGCTTTTGGCTCTAGCATCGATATATGATTTATATGTACATCAAATGGATGTTAAAATAACCTTCTTGAATGGTGATTTAGATGAAGAAATATATATGGAGCAATCGAAAGGATTTATTCTACCTGGAAATGAACATAAAATGTCTAAATTAATTAGATCACTTTATGGTTAAAACAAGCTCAAAGCAATGGCATGAAAGTTTGATGTTGTGATTTTAGAGTATGGTTTTGAACATAATAATGCTGACAAGTGCATATATTCTAATTCACTGAAAATTTTGGAGTTATTATTTGTCTTTATGTTGATGACATGCTCATCATGAGGACAAATTTAGATGGTATTAATGATACCAAAAATTATTTATCATCAAGGTTTAAAATGAAAGATTTGAATGAGGTAAATACAATTTTAGGTATCAAAGTCAAAAAGCATAGTGGGGTTTTACTCTTTGTCAATCTTATTATATTGACAAAGTTTTGAATAAGTTTAGTCATTTAAATATCAAAGATGCAAACACCTTTTATGATGTATCATCTAAGATTGTTGAGAATGTTGGTAAAACAATAGCACAAGTTGAATATGCTAGTGTTATAGGTAGTTTGATATATGTCATGCATTGTATAAGGCCTGATATTGCTTTTACGATTTATAAATTGTCAAGATTTACTAATAATCCTAATGTGGATCATTGGAAAGAAATAATAAGGGTACTTGGATATTTAAAGAAAACTATAAATCTTAGATTATTTTATAATAATTTTCCAGCCGTATTGGAAGGTTATACGAATGCTAGTTGGATAACAAGTGCAAATGATAATAAATCTACCTCTGGTTGGATTTTTACACTTGGTGGTGGTACTATTTCTTAGGCATCAAAGAAACATACATGTATTAATCATTCTACAATGGAATTTGAATTTATTACTTTAGCAGCTGCAGGTAAGGAGGCGCATTGTTTGAGAAATTTATTATTAGATATAAAGTTATGGCCACAACCTATGCTAGCCATTTCCTTATACTGTGATAGCCAAACAACTATGTCTAAAGCTTTTAGTAAGATATACAATGGAAAGTCTAGACATATAAGCTTAAGATATGAGTTTATAAGGCAATTGATTGGTGATGGTATTATTACCATAATGTATGTAAAGTCTTGTAAGAATTTGCTAGATCCATTTACAAAAGGGCTCTCAAGAGATATGATTAAAAGTACTTCTCCTGGAATAAAATCAAGGGAACTTCACCTATATGAACGTAAGAAGTGGTGCTACTTCAATAAAATAGTGAAACTTTGTAAATGTTCATGAATTCAGGATTGTAGCACAAGGCCATATTAGTGCTAAGATTTTGTGAATCTATGAAAGAAATTAAAGTTTCATGTGTGTGATGTTTCCATTTCGAATATTAAGAAATCATGGTTTAAGACTTAATTACCATTAACATTTGTTTTGGTTTAAGAGGTATGCCACCATTGATTTCATTAGGGACTTGAAATATTTACACTAAGTAATAGTTTAAATCGAAAGATACTATTACTATGTATGCAACTTGTTTTAATACTTTATACTACAAACTAAGTGGGGGATTCTCAAAATAATTGATTGTAGTTTGAAGTATAAAGTATGTAAATACAAGATAAATATGTATCTCACTTTGTTTTATGGAAAACAAATGGAAAAATATATCGAAGAACAACACGTACAAGTATATGACTATGTTGAGTGTATTTAATATAGGCAATGGTTGACACAGTTGGAAGCATAGGCATGTTCCAAACCATATATCAAATTAGTATTTCATCCAGAAAGTTACACAGTCTGATACACGGTCATGTTCCAAGCTGTGTTCGATAGGTCTCAATATTCGAGAAGTATACATAGGTAGGAACATGGGCAAATATGGGTGTGTTTTCAAATATGTTTTGGAAAAGGATATTAAAAGTTTGTTTTAGGTTGCAACCATTCAATGAATGGTTGTGACTTTTCATTGGATGATTGTATCTGAATTAAAAGATACAAATAGTCCTATAAATAGACATCTATAGCACATTGAAAATATTTTGATTAACTTCTTTTCTTTCTCTTGCATTTTATCTTAGATTCTTGAAAGATTCTTTAGGAAAACTTAAGAGTTTTTGCTATCTAAATTTTCATATTTTGTTGTATCTTGAGAGTGTTTTGCCATAAAAAAACTCGGAGCAAACAAATAGTGAGGACAATAAACACTTAAAAGATAGTAATTTTATCACGACTCAAAGTCATATATACACCCACTACTATATCAAAGTTCCCTGGTCTCTAAAATATTGTCATTTTGTTTCTCATTGTGTTGAAATTAATAGATCTGTCCATCAAAAAATGACCCACCAAACACAATTCGTAAAAGTAATCTGATTTTCTTCAAGATTCAAAGCCCTGTCCTCATCCATGGACATATATAGAGATGCCATATGATCTTCCGTAATGCATAGGAAAAAAACAATTGAAAAATTAAAATAACAACTTCACATAGAGAGAAAAATAGAGCTCTCACATAGAGAGAGACAAAAAAAAAAAAAGGAAAGACTGTATTTTAAGTTTGTTTCATGGTTTTTTATTAATGTTATATTCGTGAAATTTAATTGTATTTTTGAAATTAAAGAATTACATTATTTTTCATGAAAAAATTTATCACAATATTGTTGTACCTAACAAGCAAACTCCACCAACCAAAAAGAAACAAAATAAAATAAAATAAAATACGACGACGATTTGTTTTTATTTTTCTATTTTCAATAGGTTTTATGCCACTTGGGTTGGAATTTGAGAATTTGATCGAGCTCTATTGTCAAAACTGCATGCCCTTTGTTTTGCTGAATACAAGAACAAGAGGGACTTTCGTGAAAACTTAATTAAAATGTGGACCAAAACAAGAGTATAAACTTATTTGACAGGCCATCAATAATTTTCTTACAAATTATGACGACATTAATAAAAAAAATAAAAGATTAAATCACAACATACCAATGGCTTGAACGTATCATATATTTTTTTAAAAATAATAATAATAAGCAGGGCCACTTCACTTTCCTTTACCTAAAATATTACCGATGTCGTTGGGCATTTGACTAGGGGAGATTGTTACAAAAGTGTTATATATACAAATAAAACTATATCCGTTAAATTAATATTATTAATTTTAATCATTAATTTATATTATAAATATTAATATAAAAGATAATAAGTAGTTATAATTAAATAAAAATTAATTTAATAATTATAATTTTATTTATATAAATATAAATATTTGTACCGTAGTAAAAATTATTATTTTTATCTTTTTATTTTTAAAATAATAAATTGCATAATTTGTCACGATCCGAACCCAGGACACGTGACTGGTACTAGGGAATGGGAAAGCATAAAACTACCGAATCTCATAATAAGTTTTAAAGAAAATGCAGAATAAATAAATAAAAGAAACTTTAAAACCTTACAATAAATATTTAAATTACAATACACATTATCAAACTGATTTTTTTTTAATATAATTTAAACCATAACATCATAGTACATAATGTAAATAAACATCAGTTATACAATATCATAAGTACATAATACACCCGAATAAAATATTTAGTTAAACAATTTTATCTACTGCAGTACACAAAAGTAAACACAACATAACTAAGTAGACCTATGCAGAATAGCCAGTGAGGATGCTACACGGTGAAGAGAAGTAGGCCTAACGGAAAAGTCCTAAACTCCTGAAAAAAATAAATTAAGGGAAGTTAGACCTCATTGAGTAAGTTAATAAAAGAGTTGTACGATTTGAAAACCTTTTAAAAACCATATAGATGTATCAAAAATAATTTATAACATATATATATATACAGCTTTTGAAAAAATCTTGGTAGAACCCTAGACCTATTCTAAATGGCCAACTGAGCCTACTTTATCCAACTAGACTGCCGGTCCCCAAGAGAAAAGGCATCAACCGAGGCACCAAGCCGCAATCATCCACTTAATCCAAACACATGGTACTGGCAGCCTCTGAGAGCTAAGGCATCCACCGAGACACCCATCCCAGTCCATTCCTAGCTTTCCACATCACTGGCGGTCCTCGAGAGCATAGGTTTCTACCAAAGCACCTGTCCCAGTTTATAACCACAAGTCATACATATCTTTGGATCCTTCTCTCAATCTCCACCATGTGCACACGGTCCTGGTGAAACCCACCAGGTAGCCCATTCTACCAAAATTTCTCAAAATTAGTTCGTAAATAATTAAATAAATTGAAAAAAAATTCTCGATAACAGTATTTACTCCAAATCAATAATGTAAATAATACTAAAAATATGAGCGCACGAATGAGCGAGATGGCTGACGATCACGCGTTTGCCTCAATCCAGAAGATCCCGCTCTGGAATTCTCTAAAAAATACAAATAAAAATAACATATTTATTATTAAAATCAAACTTATGGAATAAGAATGAGAAATTAATAAAATTACGAGACTCCAGAATGACTCGAGAAAAATCGAATAAGACTTGAGACGGGAATACTCTAATGTGTGCTAGGAAGTTACAGAAGATGTCACATTTTACGAGAAAATCTACCGAAATTTTGGCAGAGTCTCCCCTCTCCCCTGTAAAACGGACATCTCTCTACCGTAGGTAGAGTCATTCCTGCATAAAAATGCACTTCTAATATTCACAGATATTCACATTCGAGTCGGACTTCCAAAACTACACTTAGCCCCGACTGAGATCACAAATGCAGCCAAACATCACAAAATTTATTTTAAAAGAATGTGAAAATAGGCAACTTAATTTTTATAGAAATTAAATCAAATTAAATACTTAATTTTCTTTATAATAAACTTGATTTAATAATTAAATCATTTAATTCCCAAAAATATGTATATTACATATAAATATCCATAACTTAGAAAATCATTACTCATATTAATAAATATATATCCAAATCTCACCTAATACTCAAAAATAATACATAATATAATAATTGAACATAATTTTTGAAAATTAGGGTTAATTAGTAAAAAATAGTAAATAATTTATAAAAATCCTTTTAATTCACTAAATATTATTATAACCAACCACAATATATTATTTAGATATAATTATGTAATATCCCGAGTTTTTAAATGTTTTAATATTTCATCGGAATATGCAGTGTTAATAAATTTTGTATATATATTATGATATTTTTACGAGTTAATATGTATTTAAAACCTATTTTAATTATTGTGTATTATTTTAAGTACTTTACGTAAAATTTTCCCGGGACTTGCAATTTCGGAAAAAATTTTACGTAAATAATTTACTATTAATTATTTTAAATAGATTTTCATATTTGCATGAACTCATATATATTTTTAAAATACTAAATAACGTATGTTTGTGTAATTATTTATTTAATTAGGGTTTAATTAATATTATCCTAATATTTTATTATTTATTAATTTGTTTTAATATTATTTAATTATTTTTAGGAGTATTAAATTATATGTGTGTGGTGTATATTTAATGTGTGTAATTTAATATTATTTTAATGTATAGTATAAAGTATATATATATATATACATATATACATTAAATATTAACAAAATTATAAAGTTTAACTTAATTACAACATTGCCATTCTACTTCCTTCTTCCTACCGACCGTTCCCCATCACCGTCCGCCGCTGCTACCGCCGATTTCTTGCCGTTGGTGTGCCATCCGGCATGCCACCTCCTTCTCCAGCCTTCCCCGCCGCCTGTTGCAGCCGTTTCCGGCATCTGGAAGTCATTTTTGGCTGGAGAAGCCAAAAGTTGGAGCAACGTCGTTCACGACGTTTTCGGCCACCGTTTTTGACACCGCCGGTCTCTTTCTTCTCCTTGAGCTCCGTTGAGTGTGATTCCAAGCTTTGTTTCACTTAAAATAGGTTTTGATTTTTTGAATTCGGCCATTTTAGGGTTTTTGATTTTTTGAACTTCAATTTGATTGATTAATGAAAAATTCCTTCACAAATGTTGTTCCCCTTAGCTTAATCTACATGTATGAATTTTTGTAGAATTTTTGGAGATTATTTTGATTTTTGGGTATTTTTGAATATTTTAATATTATTTTCTCATTTTCGGAAATTAATTAAATAAATTATGAAATTGTGTTTTATGATAAATATAGGTGTTGAAATGAATTATAGAAATTTATTTGGAATTTTTATGAATTTCTATGTATTTATTTTGAATTTAATTATTTTATGTAATTTTTGGAAAATAGGGTTAATTGTGTTTTTAATTGAATTTAATTATTTAATTGAGTTTAATTATTAATATTATTGATAAATATGTTGAGAAAATTAATTTTGGATAATTATACTATTTTTGGTGAATTTTTGAAGAAATTTTAGTATATTTATATATATAGGGGTATTTTGGTAATTTTATATGAAATTGGCTAAAAATGTAATTTAATTGATTTTAATAATTATTTAAGGTATAAAAATGATTTCTACAAATTATTTAGTATTTTTAATTAATTAAAACTATTTTTCGTGAATTATTTTTAATTATATATATAATATACGATTTTTCTAAATAAAATGAGTTTTATCAGTTTTTAATGTGTTTTAAGGTTAATTATGTAATTTCTACTTATAAAATGTATTTCTGTGATATAAGGGTATTTTTGGTATTTTTATATTGTTTTGTGAATTGTGGACCCCGGTCGGTAGACTGTAGTTTGGAGTCCGACCGAGGGGTGGTGGATGTAATTCTGTGTCTATTTTTTGAAGTGTGTTTCTTTGCAGGGCCGGCTCTACTCTTTGAGTAGAGAGATGTCCGTTTTACAGAGGAGGTTCTGTCGAATTTTTGGTAGAATTCTCGTAAAACGTGATATCCGGTCGAACCCTAATTCTAATTCTGTGTCTAATATTCTAGGTCGAATATCTAGGATTTTCTATTAGGTTTATCATGATGTCTGTTATTTTTGTTTGTTTAGTTACGCCGAGACCGAGGGCTAGTGGACCAGGCCTGTCGGACCTATCTCGATGAGCGCACTAAGTGTGAGTTACTATTTTATATATATATGCTTAGGGTGCATGATTTAGAAATGTATGTTTTATTTTGATTGAATATGCATAAATGGTTTGATTATTATTTAAGTTTACTTTAGTTTATCTTTGGTTTATTTTTGGTATATTGTAAATTATTTGCATGCTTTATTTAACATTTATACTTAAAATGTTTTTATATATGTTTCTAGTTTAATTTGCAAATATATTGGATTTATTTGAAGTATATATACTCGAAATATACCTGGTTTATTTTTGATATATTTCTAGTATATATATAGTTTATTGTTGCTATTTTATTTAAATTCATGCATCATTTATTTTTATGAATGTATGTTTTATATTTATTAATGAAAGATATCAATAGAACGTGCGACCTAGTGGGCAACACTAGGACCGAGTACGTACTGGTACGCTTATAGCATTTAGGCTATATTACTAACCAGTTTGAGGATATTGATTGGATTTGATTATCTAATGTGTGATGTGACTTGGGAGTGTGATTGCTGGAGCTCGGTTGACCAAGTGTCTCGGGGCCAATCACACTGACAGTCAGACTGCTGGAGCTCGGTTGACTTAGTGTCTCGGGGCCAGTCTACTGTCCAAATGGAACAAGTGATTATATTTGGAATAAGTGAGCGTGTGTGGCTAGAGTGTTGTCTAACACTGTTTTAAGGTTACGATTTTCTAAGGTTCTATTTGATCCTTCATAACCAGTGGTTTTCAGAAAAAATATATAAAAATGATTTTATTGCATCTGTGTGTATTTTCTTGTATATATATACATATTATATATACTTTGATTGTGTGCATTGACATTTAGTATACATGTATATATATTATAGTAATTCACTCAGTGAGGTCTGACTCCCCTCTGTTGACCATTTTTTTCAGGAGAGTCTTCTTCCTCAGACCTCAGTAGCAGGCCTGTACGCCGGATTTCTTCCGCCCCGGCTTCTTTGTGTAAATTGCTTATCTGAGTATTGAGTTTTATTTTATGATCTAGACACTGCAATAGTTATGGTTGTTTCGGAGGTTGATGTATTGTATCTATATGAGATATGTATTTTAAGAATTTGAACTGAAACTTGTATTCAAAGATTTATATATATGAGATATGGATTTGATTTAAATCCCGTGGGAGATTATTATTTTGATATTTATGATTTTATTTCCGCTGCATTAAATACTGTTATTATGATTATTGCATGTTTTATTTTATTTTTAGGCTTGCTACGGGTTCCGGATTCGAAAGAATTCCCGTTCCCTAGTGCCGATCATGGCCCCTGTTTTGGGTCGTGACAAATTAGTATAAAATTACACTTTTACCTCTATAATACAAAAATTTACATAATATACTTATTATTACTCAAAAATTCCCTAAAAATATACAAATGCCTAAAAATTATTTTCTCGACATATATATTATTAGTATTAATTAAAACACATATTTAAACCAATATTCCAACAAAAATCCAATTCTAACGTAATTATTTAATTTTCACATAGACTCTAAAAATTCATAGAAATTATATAGTATCCCAAAAAAATTATTTTCTTTATTCTAAAATTAATATTAACTCATAATAACACCAAAAATACCAAATATATAATTTTAATAATTAATTTACGAAAATTAATAAAATAATAATAAAATATTCAAAAATTCACAAAAATCAAAATAAATTCCAAAAATCATACAAAAATTTATAGAGGTAAATTGAGCTACTAGGAATCACATTTGTAAAGGGATTTGCATGAATCAAGCTAGATCAAGCTAAAAAAAATTTTGAAACCCTAAAGCTCAAAACAAAAATCAACCAAAAACTCAACCAAACTAAGATCAAAGCTTAAACTAAACTTTGAATGAGTCTCACCGGTGCAAGAGGAGGAGAACGGCACCATAACGGCATGAAATGGTGGCCAGACGGAGCTTGGCTGGTGTTAATGACCAACTTTCGATTTCTCAGCAAAACGGGCTCCATCGGTGCCTGGGAAGAGGAGGGAAGGAGGCAAGGGGAGGGAGAAGACGCCAGAGGAGGGTGGTGGTCCGGCAGCAGGCTAGGAGGCACAGTGAGAGTGGTGGTCTGGCAGTGCAACGGAGAGGAGAGGAAATGATGTTTTTGGGTGTTTACGTATATGTATATTCATGTGTATATATATATACACACACACATGCACATACTATTTTAATATACATATATTTAGTATAAAACCCTAATAATATATATTACATATAATAGTCTTGAAAATAATAAGGGTAATATAGAATAAATTATACTTATAAAATAGTTAAATAATATTTAATATTATAGAAAATATAATTCCTTAAAATAATAATAACATAACCCTAATGTAAGCTTACTATTTTTTAAATTACGTATTTACATAAAATGTTAATATATAAATCACAAATAATAAAATAATTTAAATATAAATTTTTTTTGAATTTCTTAACACTGTATATTTCATATTAAAATAGATTAATTTAAAAAAAATAGTGTCATAACATAATTATCCTTTATTAAAAATTTCTATCCTTTTATTGATTATAGTTACTCCTCTTTTTCATTTTTCATCCAAATTCACTCTGTGATATTTAAGATTCTAAAACTACATGTAATTGAAATTACTTTTTTCTGCCTTAAAAAAAAATTATATAGTAAACTGTTTCTTGATAAGCACATCACCGTAAATTTTACAGTAATTATAAAAATAATAAATATTTGATTTTGTGAAGAACTTTTTTAATATCATATATACACAACTTTATTTTTTTATTATCATTTTTAAAAAATACAAAAAATTACATTATATGGTTAAAAAATATCATTATAAAAGTGTAACAATAATTTATTATAGAAAAAGTGTTGATAAATTCAACAGATAAAACTAAAATCAATCTATATGTAATTTAGAGCAATTATATCCTGACACATATTCTAATTAAATTAAACTATAAAAAATCTATTTGATAAAAAATATAGCAATTACTTTTCTATTATTAATATATGATAACATTTGTTGTAGAAATTAGAATTGCAACAAATTTTATATGATGAATTTTTATTGAAGTTTTATAATGATATTTTTAATCATGTAACATGATTTTTATATTTTTTAAAAAATTATGATAAAAAAATAAGAAATAAAATAAAGTGCGTATGATATTGAAAAAAATTCTTAAAAAAAGTAAAAGAATTATTTTTTAATAATTGCTGCAAGTTTTACAATGATTTAGATAAGTTAATAGGTGAAAAATGCTTAAAAAAGTTAACTATCCTAATTTTTTTTTTAACCCAAAAAAATATGTAACCTCAAGAATAAAATATCAAATGGTAAAAGATTAAAAATGAGGTTAGTTTGGAAATTATAATTAATGAAAAGATAAACATTCTAAAAAAAAAAGAATAATGAAAAAATTGTTTGAAGGAGAAAAAAGGAAACAATAAGGAAAAATATGGGAGCCTAATCTCTTATGAAACCAAAAATTTAACACAACTTGCTTTTTTTTTTTTATGGAATTGCCAAAAATGAAACCAACCATCATATAAAAAGTGATTTAATTGATTTTGTATTTATAAAAATTATAAAATTTTAAATTTTACTGCCACTATTTATTAATATTAACGAGCCCGTGATGCTTGGCCAGGCGTGTCCTTATACATACCCTCCAAATGTAATTGGTTCAAAAATTTTGGTAATATTAACAAATATTTATCACTTTTACATTGAGTGGTGAAAAATTTACAACTCTTTAAGCTTCCATTAAAAAAGATCCTTTATATAAAAGAAAGCTACTTAGGAAGAATTTGTTTTTTTAAAGGAAAAAATGAATAATTCATTTATTCAAAATTAAAGATAGATAGTGGTGAAAAGATAATAAAAATAAAAATACAATAAATAAGTATTAAAATAAAATTCCACTATCGTGAAATTTTTTATCATCATTTTTTAATTGTGTTGACAAAATTTTTTTAATTTTGAAACTCAATACTTTGTATGCTTTATTTAAATTTTTTTATTAACAGTAAATCAACTCTATAGTAATTTTAAAATTAGTTTAATTGTAGAAATATATGTAGAATTTTCAAGATAAAGAGATATTTAAAATCTATAAAGGATGCTATTCCATAAAGAGTAAAACTCAATGAAAAAATTCAAAAAATTAAACAAATAAATTAGAGATTTGTATTTATTGAATAAAAAATAAAAGAAAGTAATTAAAAAAATAATAAAAGACTATTATCAATCTGTGGTTGAAAATAAAAATTTCTAAAAAAGAATAAATAAAGAAAAAAAGAGAAATAATATGACTGTTCTGAAATTTTTTTTTGTTAGTTGATTTACTTAGGAAGAGTTGGAATATTTTATATTGGGATTTCTAATCTTAATTTAATTGAATATATAATATTAATAATCTAATTGAATACATCATATTAATCAGAAACGATGGGTATTTGTAGTTTGCATGTAACTCGTTAGCTCATAAAATCCAATTGTTGAATTTCAAATTTTATTATCAGCAAGTTCGTCCATTCTACGTGAGTTTGAACAGGCCACATCTAAGAAGGATATTCCTTTGGCTTCTTCTACTCCTCACTCTCGGATTCCTCCCTCAAATTCAAAAGTAAAAATTAATGTTGATGGAGCAATGATTAGTGGCAAAGGAACGGGCCTCAGAAGAAGTGACTTGGTTGCTCTCATTCCCATTATCTGTTTCGGATGCAGTGCTTATTAACAGTGTTTTGTTCTTGAGTTTGCTTTAATGCAATGTTATTTTCTAAAAAAAATACATCATATTAATTAACAATATTAATTTTAGATCTTCTATAAAATATAAATATTATAAAAATTAAAAAAAAAGTCATTTTATATCGACATTATTTTACAAATAAAATTGGTTACTAGTAAAACCTCTCTCTTCCCTGTTTATCTTCATCTTTCTGTTATTTTTTAGCAAATAATTTACTGTTTTTAGATGGATTTTGACCCTGTTTTCTCAAAAATAACCTAAAAAATTTAGTTTTTTATATGATTATTAGTAAGTCGATATGGGTTTAACTCATTTTATTAATAATTTTTTGTATATTTATGCAGATTTTCTCTCATTGATATGTTGTGGTTTCTTACACATTTTGAGATCAAATCCTACTCAACCTTAATGTGTCTCTTAAATTCGGTTTCAGATGTCTATCCCTCCGTAGAAATAGGAGTAGAACTGTGTGCATCCCTCTATCTCTTGAAACTGAGCACACATCAGTTTTATAAACAGTACTTGAATCTATTTTGAATGTTAAGTTTGTGCTTAATATTTCGTATACTAATTTGCTATTTTAGTCTTAAAAATTATTTTTAGATAATAGATTTGGTTAGATTTTCATCATATTTCTTGTAATCTTTTGTTTTTTTTTTAATGAAACTCTAATTGTTGTTAAAAAAAAAATCAATGGCAGTATGACATTTTGAGGATTAGTTGAAAACTGTTCTTTTTTAAAAAAAAATTAGGGAAAAAAATTATGTTTAACTGTTTGTTTAATTTACTTAAAAAATTATAACAATTAATAGTTAACATTTATGCACATTGTTATGTGATTACACATAGGCTTTATTAGTAAACCTCGCTTTTATGGTAAATCTCATTTTTTATTTTTAATCTAATCTAGCAATGCAAATCATATATCTAAAACAAATTGAGTAAGTGTCGAAATTTGTCAATATATATATATATATATATATATATATATATATTCCTGGTTTTTGGATAAGAACTCACTCTATAAATATATAACTTTAGAATTTTTATTAGACTAATTAATTGTCACGAAATCCATGGCTATCATATCTCATTTCCATTCAGGAATTGACATGGGTTGCAACAATCCCGAGGGTCTCTGATGTTCAAGCTTTACTTGCTGGCAAGTCAGGCACCTGGATACAAACTCTGCGATGTCCTTCTTCATTCCATTCCACCAATATGTATCCTTCAAGTTATGATACATTTTGGTAGAACCCGGATGAACACTATATGCAGAAAAATGTGCTTCTTCCATAATCTCCTTCCTCAAGTCATCAACATCTGACACACAAATCCTAGTGCCCAACTGCAATATACCTTCCCTGTCAATCATAAAGTCCCGTGACTGCCCTTGTTGCACTTCATACATGATTCTCTGCAACTGGGGGTCTCTGCTCTAAGCTGCCTTAACCCGATCCAAGTATACTGATCGTACACTGAATTGAGCTAAAAGGCACTTTCGGGTAACTTTCATCTACAACCCCTGGTCAATCAACCCATGCAACTCTTTGATAATGGGCCTTCTCTTTGTGCTAATATGGGCAAGGCTGCCTGCTGATTTTCTACTCAAGGCATCCGCAACAACATTCGCCTTACCTGGATGGTATAAAATGGAGCAATCATAATCCTTAAGGAGTTCCATCCATCTCCTCTGCCTCAGATTCAAGTCCCTCTGCTGGAAAATACATTTCAAGCTCTTGTGATCAGTGTATATGTCACGACCCGAACCCGAGGGCACGTGATCGGCACTAGGGAATGGGTAGGCATAAGGCCCCCGAAACCCGTAGTAAGCCTAAAGGGAAAGAAAATAAAACCATTCATATTTTAAACTTTAATTAAAAATAGAACATATTATCAAACTGATTTTTCTCAGAATACACAAATTCAACCGCTTAAATAATAATGTGTTTCAACATCTCATATTATAAATCAAATTTAATCTTATACATAAGCGTGGTTTACACAAATAGGTTACATAATTATGTTTAAACCATACAAATCTTTAATACATATACTACTGCAGCATCCTAGATTAATACACAGTACAACTTACAATGACCTACATAAAATGACCGATGAAGAAGAAACCCGGTGTAGAGGTAGTCTGAGGTCAAACTCCCAAGCTCCTGAAAAAAAAATAAATTGAGGGGAATCAGACCTCACTAAGTAAGTCAATAAAAGAGCTGTACGGTTTGAAAACCTTTTTTGAAAACTAATACGTTTATAGTGAAAATAATTTATAATATATAATTATAGCTTTTGAAAAATCTCGGTAGAACCCTAAACCCAAAATCTAAATGGCCAATCGGGCCCACTTATTCCAACTAGACTACCGGTCCCCGAGAGTAAAGGCATCAACCGAGGCACCAAGCCGTAGTCATTCACTTAATCCAAATATATGGCACTGGCGGTCCCCGAGAGCAAAGGCATCAACCGAGGCACCCATCCCAGTCCATTTTAACCTTACAAATTACTGGCGGTCCCCGAGAGCAAAGGCTTCCACCGAGGCACCCGTCCCAGTTTAACATTCACCAATCATTATTATTACGGATCCATCTCTCAATCTCTACCATGTGCACATAGTCCTGGTGAAGCCCACCAGGTAGCCCGTTTTACCAAATTTCTCAAAATCGATTTTAAATAAATAAAATGCGTTTAAATCATAAATAATAACATTAAATTAAATAATTCATATAATCAATATAATAGAAATACGAGCGCATGCATTCTTTAAATAAACACACACACAGATCGTTCTATTGACTTACAGGATGAATGTGAAGGTTGACGACCACGCGTCTGCCTCGGCCTCACGGCTTCTGTTCCGAGATGATATAGAAGGAAATAATAATAGTCGACTTTTAAAACATGACTAAGGAATCGAATCAGAAATCAATAAAATAATAAAATTCCAGTTTGACTCGAGGAAAATCGGACGAGACTCGACAGACAGGATTCAACCTAACTAACGGTAGGAATTTTACGGATATCACGTTTTACGAGAAAATCTATCGAAATTTCGACAGAGTCTCCTCTGTAAAACGAACATCTCTCTACCAAAGGTAGAGCCAGACCTGCATAGAAAATGCACTTCCAAAATACACAACCATTCACACTCGAGTCGGGCTCTCAAAACTTCAATTTGCCCCGACCGAGATCACAACTCAATAACGTATCAAAATTAATAATATTTATTTCTCCATTTACACACATACTAAAATAAATAAAATTGTGTAAAATCTCAATTATTCAAAATTAAACAATTAAATTTGTTTTCCATTACTAATAATATAATTATAATTATTATCCAAATGAAAACCTTTGTAATATATTATATGAATATATATATATATATATATATTGAAAATTGGACATTTAAAATTTTACACTACTTAGGAAATTATATCAATTAATTTATAAAATTTATCTAAACCCTTTAAATACTAATAAAACTAATTAAAATATATATTTATCATATTTAGTGTAAAATTACATTTTTACCCCTAGTATATATATGAATTACATAATGTGCTACATATACAAAAATTTTCCTTAAAATTATCTAATCATTTAAAACTTATTTTTCTCAAGCTAATTTCTCCCAATATTATATAAAAAATTTAATCAACCAACAATATTTTTCCCAAAAGTATTATTTAACTAAAAAATCAATTTTTGGCATAAACTCAAATATATTTATAAAATAGTATAAAAATCTCAAAAATTATAGTTTGAGTCCTAAAATTCATATTATTCACTAATAACCTCAATTATTAAAATTCCATAATTTTTAACCATAATTTTCGAAATTAGCTTAATTATTAAATTTTGACATAAAGTATAGAAATTCCTAAAAATTGTATAATATTCTAAAAAATTTATTTTCTTTGCCCTAAAATTTATATCAACTCATAATAACACCAAAATACCAAATATTAATATTATTTATTATTTTCATAATTAATTCCCAAAAATTCCTAAAATATTATTAAAATATTCAAAAATTCACCAAAAATCAAAATAAATTCCAAAAATTATACAAAAATTCCTAGAGGTAGATTGAGCTACTAGGAATCACATTTGTAAAGGGAGTTTGCATGAATCAAGCTAGATTAAGTTAAAAAAAATTTGAAACCCTAGAGTTCACAAACTGAAAATCAACCAAAACTCAATCAATTCATGACCAAAGCTTAAACAAAGCTTAGAATGAGCCTCACCGGTGCAAGGGGAGGAGATTGGCACCGGAATGGAGGAAAATGGTGGCCGGACGAAGCTTGGGTGAGTTTGGAGCAAACTCTCGGCTTCTCTCTTCCAGCGGCTTTCGACGACTCTGTAGGTGACCGGAGGCGAGGGAGAAGGAAGAGGAAGCAGCAGACGGCGGCCGGAGGTGGGGGAGGCGCAGTGATGGTGGTGGTCGAGGGCGTCGCGCGGATGGGGGAGAGGGAGGAGCTTCGGCTCTATTTTTGTTTCCTTCAACTATATATATATATATACATACTCATACATATAATTAAATATACATATACATAGATATTATATACATATATACACTTAACCTACTAATATACATACACATATAATATAATAATTAAACCCTACATTTATATTTATAAATATACATATATGTATATATTTATAAATATATATATTCATATATTTATTTGTTTATAGACATTCATGTAGCTAATAACTTTAATATAATTTAAAATAACACTAATAGCGATAATGAAAATAACAATAATAATCACACTAATAACAATCATAAGATAAATAAATATAATATGATGAAAAAATAACTATTTATAGTATAATTTGATAAAATAAAATAAAATAAATAAATAAAAAATAAAAAAAATACCCCTATTTATTTAAGTAATATGTAGGGTATTACAAGTTCAATCTCTTTATCCAAAAGATAAAACAGTTGTTTACTTAAACAAAGATATAATAGATGCTAAAATTCAATCAGATAACAAAATTTCTTATTATCAAAACCCAAAGTGAAAAAATTAATGACAAAAACGTTTGTATATGGATTATTTACATTTTTTTTAACAACGGATTATTTACATTTGATAGAGAGAAATGATTTTAGTATAAATTTGAAATACTATTGATAAGGGTGTGCAGTAGTTGTATGAACCGAACGATTCGGTTTGTTTACTTTATATTTTTTATTTTATGAACTAAATTAAAATTTTGGTTTAATTTGGTTCGATTTTGTACTTAAAAAATTTGGTTAATCAAAGTAATTGAACAAACTAAAATTTTATTTTTTAATTTTAAATTTTTCTAAATAATATAATAAAATAATTAATATTTATAAAAATTTTGGTTTGGTTTGATCAATTGAGTTTTATTTCAAAAGTTTTATTTTTTTAGTTTGGTTTGATAAAAAAAGTCCAAAATCGACCAAACTAACTGAATGTACTCTCTTAACTATTGGATTTTTAATTAATCTTTACAAAATTAGTTTTAATAATTAAAGAAAGTAAAAAGGAAAAATAAGCACATTACATTTGTAGGAAAATTATATATTTATACAGTTACAAAAACGCCAAATCGTTGATCATGATATACAATATCGGAAAAATGTAAATTACAATTAATATGCCAAATAAAGCAATTAGTTGTTCCTATGGAAACAACAAACACAGAAGGCAATACTTTTTTGAATATAGTATTTACAAATTATAACTTTTAACAGTACATATATGTGCATATATATAAGTATAATTTAAAATTGTTAAATTAATTTTATTTAATTATAGCTATTGATATTTATTATATGTATTAACAAAAAACATTAATAGTTATAATTAAATAAAGTTTAATTTAATAATTTTAATTTCATTTATATAAATATAAATATTTATATTATAGTAATAGCACGGTAAATTAAGGCTTTATCTTATTGTTATTTTTCATTTATAAGGATTGTGAAAGTTTGAGTATAAATGCCCCACCATTTACCCATATTTAAAAAATTCATCACTTGAGGTTTTAGAATGGCTTGAGCATGATAGAGTGGATGTGGCCTACTCAAGAGTTTGTTAGTTTGCTGGTTTTTCTTTCCTTTTTGTACCCAAAAAAAAAAATCATCACTTGAGGTCATATATGCAAATCACTATATTGTATAATATAAAAGAAATATTCAATGACCAATAATATTTATTTTTTTTGTGAAAACTCAACTACTAACTAATTATTTAATTTTAATATTATATGTTTATTAGAAATAAAAATAATAATTTTACAATACACTTATAATATTTTAAAATATTCAAGCAGATAAATTGATGATAAATAACATATAAAATAATTTTATTACTAAATTAATATTCTTTAAATTGCACAAAATTAACCTTACACATACGTGTATAATTTATAATTATAATTATTAGGAAAGTGAAAAAAAAAACAAATAGGAAGTATTAAAAAAATTAAAAACACATAAAAAGGATTAAATTATGTTTTAATAGGTCAAATTAGAATAATATTTATAGATAAAACTTTCATCATATGCTAAGCCTCATAGCCTTGGAAATTTATGATATTTAATCTCAAAAAATAAAAAAAATAAAGCTACTTTGGTAGTCTTTTTCCAAAAATTTGGGTCCCATACATGAAATTGGATGATTCAGGCAAGAGGGCCGTGTTGGATTTCTTTTTTTTTTTTTTTTTTTTTTTTGAAACAAAATGAAATACTTTAAGCCCTTATTGATAATGTATTTGAAGAATAGCTCAGCAATCAATCAATTAAATAAATGAGGAAAAGGAAAAGTATTTTCCATTTTTTCTATTTACTCTTTTAAAAACATCAGCAGGAAATTTTTTGAACAGAAAAAATAAAAAAATAAAAAAGGTATCGATGCTATGATTGCATTATTTTTTCATGACTGATATTGTATTTCATAAGAAATTGATCTAATGGTGCTATATTGTAATAACTCTGATTTTTAAATTATTTTATTAAATAATGAGATATACAGTGTTAATAAAATTTAAAAATTATATTTAATTATTTTACTATTTTATGATTTATTATCATTATTTTATGTTTAATTAAATTTTCTATATAAATATATTATTTTGAAATTTATTATTTTAGACGTTTAAATCTCATTGTGTATATTTATTATTTTTGAATATTATTATTCTAATAATGTTAATTTACTAATAATGTTAATTTAGTGCATGGTTATTATTATTATTATTATTTTAATAACACTAGTTTATGTGCATTATTATTTCTATTATTTTTATTTTATTAAATGTACATTAATTGTATTATTAATTATTTAATAATTATGGTTTATATTATTGTTACTTTTAAATGATATTTTATGTATTATTATTAGTTAATATTTATGTGTTCATTTTTATGTGTGTGTAAATATATGTGTGTATGTATATATATATATATGAGTGAGATACTTTTATTTTTGAGTGGTGGAGATTACTTTAAACTAAAGTTTTATTATATTATACTATAAAGTTATAATATATGATATATATATATAGATATATGTACATAAATGTGAAAAAAATATGTATATATGAAGAATACTTAACTCCTCCGCGCATTGCCATCCTGACCATCTCCGTCATTGTGCCTCTCGGCCCTTCGTTGGACCACCATCATCCACACCGTCATCTCCTCCATCTTCCTCGTCGTCGTCCAGCTAGGGGAGCAGCTCGCCGGCATCTGCGTTGAAGGAGACCAGTAGTGACTGAAACTCTATTGTTTTCGATCACCACCTTCATCCGCCCACCATTTTTCATGATTCCGGTGTCATTTGACTCCCTGAGTCACAAGGAAGATGAATCCAAGCTTCCTTCAAGCTGGAATTCAATCATTTGTGAGTTTTATGCAATTTTTAGTTTATGTAAAATTTATTTTTTAATTTTTTTTAGCTTGAGTTTAATGGATTTTTGATAATTTATTTTAGAAATGATGATCTATGCATCTTAATCTACTCATAGATATTTTAAATTTATTTTTCTGATTTTATTTGATTTTTGGTTAATTATTGAATATTTTAATAATTAAAAATGAATTTTCGTTAATTAATTAAAATAATTATGAATTTGGTTAAATTATTGTTATTATATATTGTTATTAATTTTGGTGTTGAGAAATTAATTTTTGAGAATATTGTGTAATTTTTAGAAATATTTATAGTTTATGTAAATTTTGGAAATATTGAGTTAAGTATGTATTTTGGTTGAAATTAGAGTTTAATTGTGTGTTTTAGTTGATATTAGAATGTTATTTGTTGAGAAAATAATTTTTATGCAATTATATAATTTTTATGGAATTTATATAATTTATGAGTATTTGGAATTATTAAGTTAAATATGTAGTTTTGTTGAAATTATTGGTTAAATATGTGTTTTGGTTGATATTAGTATATTATATGTTGATTAAATAATTTTAATGATTTTTTATAATTTTTGAGGAAATTATTTAGTATATTTAAGTATAGTGGATATTTGATATTATAGGGGTAAATGTGTAATTTTGAGTTAATTATAGTTAAATATTATATTTTAGTTAATTTCATAATTATTTAAGGTAATAAAATGATTTTTACAAATTAATTATTATTTTTAACTAATTAATACTATTTTTCAAAAATTATTTTCAAATAATATATTATATATATTATTTTGGAAATAAAATGGGTTTTAAACTAATTTTATTATATAATTAAGCTATTTAAGCAATTAAATGTGAATTTTATTATGTTATGTTGAATAATTATAAAAAATTGAATTTTTATTAATATTATATAATATTTGAGATTTTAATAGTTAATTGTGATAATTTTAGAATATTATGTGAATAATAAGTGTATTTATTATTTTGAGGCTAAATGTGTATTTTATTATTTTTGTGATGCTAAATTGTGATTTTAAATATTATTTACAATTTATGTTAATTTAATTGTAAAATGGGAATTTTATTTCATTTATGAATTTTTATTATCAAATATTATTTAAAATAAACTTTTATGTTTTAATTGGAAAATAAAAGTTTTTAAATATTTTTATGGGTTTTTGATGATTTTTATTATTTTACTATTTAATATTGTTATTTTGTAAATTGTGAACCTCGGTTGGGGATTTGTGGAGTTTGGGATCCCAACACGAGGAGTTCTGTTTTGAGATTTTAGAAGTGTATTTTCTGTACAGGATCAGCCCTACTTTTGTAAGGAGATGTCCATTTTACGGAGGAGACTCTGTCGAAATCTCGGTAGATTTCTCGTAAAACATGACAACCGGTCCGAGTTTAGTTTTGAATTTTTGATTGAGTCTGTCTATAGTAATCCTAAAAGCGTAGAGTTATAAGTTTGTTCGGATGATTTTTTTTTTCTAGCTGCGCCGAGACCGATGCCTAATGGACCAAACCCGCTGAGTTTATCTCATGGAACGCTAATCTATGAGTTATTATACTGTATATATATGCATTGCATATAGGATGCATGACTTAGGATTTTTCATTTTCATTATATGTTTTAAACAGTAATTTAATTTATAATATGATTTGGTATATTTTCGGTTTATTTTTAGTATATTTTGATATGTATATGTTTGCATATTTTCTATATACATTTAATATATCACTGGTATATTTAGAGTTTATTTTTGATATATGTATGTTAGATATTTAGGTTTATTTTTAGTATATTTTGGATATATGTCAAAAATTAAATACATGTTTTAAATGTATATTTATTCATAATTGTTTTATTAAATGATTAGTATACTTTAGGTATATTTTTAGTATATTTTAGGTATATTCCTAAATAATTGCATGTCATATTATTGATTTATACTTAAATTGTTTTTAAATATATTTTTGGTATATTTTTGATATATTTCCAAATAAATGCATGTTATATTATCAATTCATACTTAATTGTTTTTAAGTATATCATTGGTTTATCTTTGATATATTTCATATTTGATTTGACTTTATTTGATATATATATACTCGAAATATACTTAGTTTATTTTAGGTATATTTCTAGTATATATATGGTTTATTTTATCATTATGATTATTATTCTGCATTATTTGTTTGTCCATATGAATGTTTTTATTTTAAATGAAAGATATCGATAGAACGTGCTACCTAGTGGGCAGCACTAGGACTGTGTATATACCGGTGCGATAGATTTAGGTTTGAGTGAGGAATTAATTGTGGTGATTACGATTTGATTGCTTATAATTTGATTGAGAGTGTGATTGCGGGAGCTCGGTTAACTAAGTGTCTTGGGGCCAATCACACTGACAGTTAGACTGCTGGAACTCGGTTGACTTAGTGTCTCAGGATTAGTCTACTATCCAAAATGGAATAAGTGATTTATTTTGATTTAAGTGAGCCTGTATGGCCAGAAGGATGATATGGTTGATTGAGGTTGAGATTAATAGGGTTCTATTTGATCCTTCATGTATTAAAAAAAATGTTTTCTGCATTTATTATATTTATTAAAACAGAGTTGACATTTGTATGAAACACATGTATATGCATATATATAAAAGAATGTTTGACTAAATATAGTTAGATTGCATGTATATATAGTATAATAATTCATTCAATGAGGTCTGACCCCCTTAATTATTTTTTTCAAGAGATCCTATATCGTCAGACTTTAGTAGTAGAGTTCTTCACCGATGTTCTTCCATCCCGGCTATTTTTTGTAAATGTATATTTTGAACTCTAATTTATATTCTAGAAACTGCAATAATAATGTTATTGTATCAGTAGAGTATTGTTTTGTCTGATATTTTATACTCTAAGAATTGTATTTGAAAACTGTATGAATATATATTTATTTATGAAAAGATATTGAGTGTTTATTTTCATATATTGATTCAAATTTTTTTTAATTTAGTTGTACTTTTATCTATTTATTGCATATTTTTATTTTTTTAAGGCTTTATACGGGTTCCGTATTCGAAAGAATTCTCATTCCTTAGCGCCAGTCATAACTCCTAATTTTGGGTCGTGACGTATATACATTTATTAAGTGATAAATTTTTATTTTTGTTATTTTTATGGTATCAGTTTAATTTTTTAATACATGAAAAAGGAAATTATTTTTTTTTTACTTTTGTAATGATATTATTTAATTGATAATTAATTTTCTTCACATGAAATATATTATGATGTTGCCTGATATATGTATTTTATATATACACTTCATTGTTGAGATTTGAGTGGATTATACACTAACATGGATTAAGTAAGAATTAAGTTGACTAATGTAATAAATTAATAAACAAATACTTAAATCATGATGTAATTTAATGGTTAATGTGGCGAATCGCACTGCTCTCAAATATGATTATATAAATATATATATAAGTGCTATTTATGGACCATAGTTAGATCAACAATTTTGTTATTGTTGTAATTTTAGCATGTCTCACTAAAGTATATAAATTGACAAAGACGGAAAGGAATAGTAATAAATTAATTATTATATATTTGATAATAATCTTGAGTTTAAGTCTTTTTTAGTAAAATTTATTAATTTTATAGTAAATGATTGACAAAAGAAATTCCTCAAAAAAAAAAAAAATGATTGACAAAAGAAAAAGTTATTCCATTATGCATTTCATAAATTTCAACATATTCTATTATATTTTATAAAATCGAAAAATATTCTAACTTACAAATTAAATGATTCCGTATTTTTCAATCTGAAATAACTTGTCAAATTATATTATGGATTCCTGTTAATATTGTAATATGATTGGATCCATCGTAAAAAATTTTATTTTTTTTTAAATAATTAATATTTTGCTCTCTGCACTTTAATTATTTTCTTAATTTATTCTTCAACTTTTATTTGTATAAATTGAGTTTTTGTATTTTTATTTTTTATTGATTAACTCCTTCTACTGTTATTTTTGTTCACATTAACCCCTTACACTTTTATTTTTGTGAATATTAAGTTATTTTACTTTTATTTTAGCAAAATTAACCTTTTCAATAAATATAATTTTAAAAATTTTCATCAATTATGTTATAATTTAATTACTTATATTTTATTTTTAATATAAAAATACTATTTTATTTAGATTTAAATTATATAATTGTAATTAATTGGTTAACAAATATTGTATCTAATATTATAAATATAAAAACTTAAGCAAAATTCTACTAAATTTTTTTTTTCAGTTTTTTCCAATAAAATAAAATTTAGTAGAATCTTGTTAGATACAATTTTTGTTAACCAATAAATTACAATTATATAATTTACATTTAATTTTCATAAAAGTATTTGGCATTTAATAGTATTTTTATAAATTTTATATTAAAAATAAAATATAAATAATTAAATTATAACATAGTTTATCAAAATTTTTATAATTATATTTATTGGAGTTAATAAAAGTATAAGGGTTTAATTTGAATAAAAATAAAATTGTAAATATTCAATTTATACAAATAAAAGTATAAAAGGTAAATTGAAAAAAAAAATACAGAAAGCAAATTATGGGTTATTCTTTTTTTTAACGTGCAAAGCTTTTGGTTTTGAGAAAATGACATTAACCTCCATGATGTTAGACCTAATTTACATTTTAAAACCTTTTGTTTCAAAATCGAATATTAACTTTCCTACAGTTTCAAAATCGAACACTTAAGGACTTTTGTTGACTTTTTTATAAAAAATGACCATTATATCCTTGTCTTTGGTAAGAGCAAATGACATTAATCTCCCTGAAATTAAGCTTAATTAAGATTTCAAAACCTCTTATTTCAAAATTGAATATTAACCTCCATATAATTTCAAAATCAAATACTTAAGGACTTTTATTGACTTTTTTTTATAAAAAAGACCATTATCCCTTATTTTAATATATGTCTTCTCTAATCTCATTACATATAATCTATAGTATGTTTTCTCTAATTTTATTACATAAAATCCTTAACATTTACCTTTCTCCAATTTTTATATTTTTTAAAAAAAATTTAAAAAAGTTAAAATTTTATTTATAGATCTAAAAATTATTAATTATTAATTCCTTTTAATTTTTATAAATTTAAAAATTTTTTAACTTTTAATTTTTAAAATAAAATTTTTTTGTATAGAATTTTTTTTTTATTAAATGTATATGAATTGATTGTAAAATTTATAGATCCATAAAAATTATTTTTCACTTTTTTTTTAAATTTTTTAAGAAATATTAATAAATGATTTTTATAAACTAAAATTTTTTTAAAAAGTTATAAATGTATATTTTAAAAGTAATTTCATCAATTCTCATTGTTATTGAAACATAAATTTTGGGGTAAATGCTATAGATTATATGTAATGTGATTAGAGAAGACATATGTTAAAACAAGCGTATAATGATCATTTTTTTGTAAAAAAAAGTCAATAAGAGTCATTTGATTTTGAAACTATATGAAGGTTAATATTCGATTTTGAAATAAGAAGTTTTAAAATGTCAATTACGCCTAATTTTAGGGAGGTTAATGTTATTTATTCTTACAGAAGATAAGGGTATAATGGTTATTTTTTGCAAAAAAATTAATAAAAATTTTTAAGTGTTCAATTTTGAAACTGTAGGAGGTTAATATTCGATTTTAAAATATAAATTAGACCTAACCTCAGAGAGATTAATGTAATTTTCTTTTTTATTTTTTTCGTCAACATTTTTTTTTAGCGCAACACCATCACTTCCTCTTCATAGTTTACAGTTCAGTTCCCACTGAACTCATCTGGGCTTCCATTAAAATCTGTAATTTCAGTCTCTCAGAAGTTTCAGCTTGATGAAAAGAATCAACATATAAGTCAATTTGCACTTGATCTCTTGAAATCTCATAATTTTAGCGATTCCCAGTTGGGCAATTTGATCATGAAGGTGCCTAAAGTTCTTCAATGCAAAGCCAAGAAAAATCTTCGGCCAAAATCTGAGTACTCGATAGAAAATGTGTTTGTGGGTAAGCTTCTTCCTGAGCTTTGTTTTCGGCCAACTGTGTAATTTTAATAAGGGCTTTAGATTCTCAGATTAAACCATGTCTTGAGTTTTTAAGGTCAATTCTTAATAGTAATAAGAACATTATAGCTGCTACTAAACTCTCGTCATGGTTATTGACATTTGATTTGAAAGGCAGAATACAACTAAATACTTTTTAATTGTTGTTCGAAAATGAAATTTACTTTTTAATTTTTTAATGAGATTGAAAATGAATTTGTAAATAAAAATTAATGAATCTGTAAATGGAAGTCAATAAATATATAAGTGAAAATTAATAAATTTACAACCGACTCATTAATTTTTACTTATAAATTTATTGATCCTCGATGAATATATAATTGAAAATCAATAAATATGATGGGGAGAAAAAAAAAAGACACTTTTATTTTATCTTCCACATATAATAACCTCTTATCCATATTATAATATCAACAGGCTCCATACTATAACAATTGAAATAACATAATACCTCAGTTCTTCCAAATTTTGGGTTCAATTTTTTACTTTTTTACCCCGCTAATTAAAAAAGAAATATTTTAATATTTGTGATTCTAACTTTATTATTATTAGTATTGGAAGATTATTTTGCGTAAAGTTACTTATTAATATATTTTTTTCCTGAATTTTATTGAAATTTCTAAGACTTAAAATAGTGAATTTATTTTTGTATGAATCAAATGAAGTTTTTTTTTTTTAAATAAATAAATAACCTGATCTACCAAAGAACAATATTTTTGTCATATTTTAAAATTTTATATATGCTGCGAGGATGAAGGATAAGATAGAAAAATTATATATATAGGAAACTAATCTGTCCTATTTCACTTATCTTTCAATAAAAAATTATTAGAAAAAATAGAACAGAAAAATGTATTTTTTTTTTAAAATTCACCTAATTGTGCTCATCGTGAAGCCAAATTTTGAAAAAAAAGTTTTAATATATTGTTCTCTTTGAACTTTTGAGAGAGGGATGTGATGGCATATGGCATCTCATGAAATTAAAAATGTCATGGGAAGCTAACCATTGATAATACAAAATATTATCAATGTCAAAGCCCATTGTATTTATATATATATAGTCATCATCGTTAGGTGACACTTTTAATTGATATTGTTTTCAGTTCTGTTCAATTATGGTTGTCACTGGTGGGCTATGCATGATATTCTTTGATAATAATTTAAGTATTAATTTGATTCCAGAAACTTAAAATTTTAAGAGAATCCGTCTAATTAAATCAATTGGTTTAAAGCTCCTCAACCTATCCTTTTATATATATATATATATATATATTCAATGATTATAGTAACTTTGATGAGGCTGTAAATCATCACAAACATATGGCAAAAAGCAATCTAAATTAATACTTGAGAGAAAGAGAGAGTAATCTACACTAGCTGCATAATTTTTAATTTTTAATTTTTAATTTTTAATTTTTAATTTTTGATTTTTGGTTTCAGATAACGTTTTCTTTCATGTTTCTATTGTTATTGTTGGCTTGTGTTTAGCATCATACTCATAGAATTGCTTTATTTTGTTAAGCAAAGTCCTTTTTAATGTTGTATAGATAAAGTCATTATATTATTTTCTGCTTTAAGATTTTTATAAAGAGTATTGGAGCGGTGATGCTAATTATATTTATATCCTACTAGCAACATTTCTACGACACTTCTTTCATAGACGGATTTCAAACAATATATCCGTTGGTATTATGGCAAGTGGTTAGATGTGGGTTAACTGCTGTGGTGGTCACCAAATTTTACAGTTATTACAATTTGAGTGTTAAATTTCAATTGATTTCTTTTTTATCACTAAATTTTGACTTTGTTTCAAAAAAGATATTGTTAAATAAATTTATCCATTAAATTTCTTTTAAAAATTATTTTAATCCAACAACCTCTTTATCTTTTCAATTTAGTATATAAATTATAAAAAATTTAAAAATTTACTTTTCCTAAACTCAGGATAAGTCTGCTCTTACTAAAAAAAATCAAAATGATTTTTAAATTTTTTTTATTCCCTATAAATGTATAGAAATATGTGACTTATTTGTAAAAAAAAAAAAACTTTAATTTTAAATTAAAATAGTGATTATGAATTGTTCGAATACTAAAAATTTTTTTAAATGACTGCTATAAAATTAAATAAAAATTTAATATTTAAAACGATACAAATTTAACTGAATTGCATTTGACCAAGTTAGATGTTATGTAAGAATCACTATTAGTAGTGAAGAATATATATATATATATTTTATCATAGAGTTAGCTGCCACTATTTTTTAGAGGCACTTGCTAATGAAATTCTTTGCACCTATGTGTAGTATCCAAGCTCTTTTTAGGTGTTGAGATCCGAGACAATTGCCCTCATTACTCCACATGTAAATTGATGGAATGTTTGTTATGATAAAAAAAATTGGAAGAATTTGGCTACTGAATTTTTTGCTAACGGTCAAATTAACACTTTTATATATATTTTTAGACCAATTTAGCGTTAAACTTTGGATAAAGGCTAATTAAATTGACCGATAAAAATTACACTTAGCTTATTATTTTTTAACAAATTAAAGAAAGACTCTCTATATATTTAGAAATACTTCCCCAATGTTTTAAATAGTTTAAAAATTAGTTCTTTTTTTAATAAATTACAAATTTTTAGAATTTTTAATTTTAAAATATTTGAAGTTAAATATAAATTCATTTGTAACTTATTAATTTAAAACTTTAATAATATATTATACTAATATATCAATTTAGTTTTTCACTAATAATTTTAGTAGCTTTGAAATATTAAATTTTGTATTTATTTATAAACTATTTTTAATTTTTAAAAGTATATATGACACTTGAAGTTATCTATAGTTTGAAAATATAAATGTAAAATCTAATATGTACATCAATACATTATTAACTTTTACAATTTTTAATGTTAAAGTAATAAAATGTACTAATAAACTATAAATAATAATAATAATAATAATAATAATAATAATAATAATAATTATTATTATTATTATTATTAATAACTTTAGTTTATCTATATATATATATATATATATATATATATATATATTTTATAAAAAGTTTCAAAAATTTTTTAATTAAAATTTTTTAGTATACTAAAATAAAGATTAATTTTAAACTATTTAAAATATTAAGAAGATATTTGTAAATGTATAAATAATCTTTTCTTAATCTGGCAAAAAATAAGAAGTTAACTGCAAGCTTTAGCGGATAATTTGGACTTTATCGCAAAGTTCAGTGCTAACTTGACCCAAAAATAAGTAATATGGCTAATTTGATCCAAAGGAAAAGTTCAGGAGTCAAATTGACCTTTATTCCTAAAAAATTTAAAAGTTAAAAATATATATTGATTTGAGTGGTAAGTAGTTTAAATTTCCTTAAATAAAATTTTAAGTTTGAGTTTTATATATGAAGAAAATACGTGAGAGGAAAGTTTTGCCTTCCTTACGTGCCCATTTGACTTGTACTCTACAACAATCGCAGTTTTTATGGTTACCATACTTAAGATATCAAATATAAAAAAAAATAATGATTATTTGCAAAAAAAAAAATCTCAACCTTTGGCCTTTTTTATAATTTAATCATATCTTTTTAAACTTGACAAAAAAATACATGACTTTGCAAACTTTAATGAGATAAAATTTCAATAGATTATGATATATGTAAAATATAATATAAGAGTTCCTGAATAAAGAAATTGAATATAATTAATTATCAATATAAAATATAAATTTCAAAATTATATTTGATAGTTGGATAAACGAATAAAAATTTTTCAATTTCATTTTATAACCTAAAAAGGATGTATAATAGGAGAGATCCTTAACCAAGAATGGTAGTAGTCCGAGGCAAGAAGAAAATGTGAAGAGAAACAACGTGTAGCTTGGAACAAGAAAAAGAAGACTATGTCCCATAACATAATTGACCCCATAAAGGGTAGGAAACTCTGCACAAACGAAGGCCAATTCTGCTTCTGGGAGCAGTGATGAGTGTATATGAGAGAAAGGGATGCCATTTAGGAAACAGCTAATCAAGAATTGTGGGACTTTGGGGCCACTTTAGGAAACACCCAATCAAACTCTTTAAACCACAGTAATCCATCAATTTATATACATAATAGAGGTATTATCCAATGACAAACGTAAAAAAATTATAATATATCAATTGTAGTGCTCTAATTAATATTTTTATTTAGGTTTAATTATTTAAAATTTTCTGAATTTTAACATATTTTTCAACTTTTTCTTAAAAAAAATTCGAACTTTATATATTTTAATAATTTTAGTACAATCTTTTAAAATTTATAAACAAACAAAATTTTAAACTTTTAATAATTTTAGCATATCCTTTTCAAAATTTATCAGAAAAAATTTGATTTTAATATCAAACTATATTTGTTTAATCAATATTTTAACATTTGATGAACTGTTGCAATTATGTACTGTTTGATATAGCAGCAAATAATTTTGTTATTAAAAAAAATTAATAAGTTAGTAAAAATTTTCTACTTAAAATGTATTTTTTAAAAAAATAAAAAATAGTATGTTAGTTTTTCATAAGTTTACAATTGCTTATAAGACACTGTAATATCTTTTTTTCACTTTAAAATCATAAATTTTACACCTTTTAATAATTTTAATACATTTTTCTAATTAAAAAATTTATCTCAGTGTCATGTAAGTAATTGCAAATTTTTAATAAATTGAAATACTATTTTTTCATTTTAAAATGGTATGTTTTAAAATTTTTACTAATTCATTAATTTTTTTTAATTTAAAGAAGTTTGGTTATATCAACAGTAAACATCGCAACACTTATAAGATGTCAAAATACTGATTGAAACAAAAACATAACTTAATATTGATCTAATTACTTAAAAAATCTTGAATTTTAAGAATTTTAATAATTTTTTTGATAAATTTTAAAAAATATGTTAAAATTTTTAAAAATTGTAATGTTTATAATTTTTTCAAAAATTTTAAAAGAATGTATTAAAATTGTTAAAAGATATAAAGTTCAAATTTTTTTAAAGTAAAAATTGAAAAAAAATGTTAAAATTATTAAAACTTGTAATGTTTAGAATTTTTTAAATATTAGGCCTCTTATATATACAAATTATAAAAATTATAATTTAAAATTTTTAAAGTGAATGACCTAAATAATAAATATTAAAGAATTACAATTCTTTTTTTTTTAAATCAGGTGCAAATCTGGTTATAAAATTTGAATTTTACAACTCATGTTACTTTTTAAGAATTAATCAGTAAATAACTTGTTTACTATCTTTTATTTTAAATTTTTATAATTATTATCCATTAATATCATAAAAAAATTATTAATTTTATAGTGAGTGAGAAAAGGATAACTAATGTGATATATTTTTGAAAAATTAGAGTGGAAAAAATAAAAATTGAACTTATGTATCGAACAATAGTACTAGATTACTCAACCATGAGCATAACTAGGGCAAAATAAATATAGGTTTGTTTTGTGTTCTTTTAGTTTTAGTTTTAGGTCTCCAAGATGTCGTCAAAGTTACGAAAGTGACCTCGATTTTAACAATCAAATTGATCCATTCTTCTTTTTCTTCTTCTTCTTTCTAGTTTGATGACTGCCTCCCCAATGCCCTACATATCTCCATCTTTTCTCACCATTTTCATTGGTCAAGATCTTGCTTTACATGGTTCAAAATCAATAGCTAACTCCCAAATCTCAGTGATATGAGGTAGCTACATGAATGGAACTATAGCCTAATTAAACCTAGTTTTTTTTTTTAAAAAAAGTTGAGAGGTCATAATAACCTTAGTATTGATGGACTATACAACGAGATAATTCTCTTTTTTTAAATTAATAACGATAAAAATTAAATTCTGTAATTCAAGATGATAGGGGTGGTATTGTCTTTTTAGTTTATAAAAGATTCAATTTAATAACAAAATTTAAAAGAGTTGTACTAATAATATGTCAGCAAAGATTCCTATTACCATTAAATTGATAAGTTTTTTAATCGGATAAACATCAAATAATTAAACAGAATTTGAATTCAATTCCTACAAAAATTTTAAATGATATTTTTTTTAATGTGAATGTAAGTGTTTAAATTCCATTAAATTGTAATACCCTACATATTACTTAAATAAATAGGGGTATTTTTTTTATTTTATTTTATCTTATCAAATCATACTACAAATAGTTATTTTTCCATCATATTATATTTATTTTATGATTGTTATTATTGTGATTATTATTATTATTTTCATTATCGCTATTAGTGTTATTTTAAATTATATTAAAGTCATTAACTACATGTATGTCTATAAACAAATAAATATATAGGTGTGTATACATGTGCATATAAATAAATATATGTATATATATATATATATATATATATATATATATATATATATATATATATATATATATATATATATTTATAAATATATGTATATATGTATATTTATAAATATAGATGTAGGGTTTAATTATTATATTATATGTGTATGTATATTAGTGGGTTAAGTGTATATATGTATATAATATATATGTATATATATATATATATATATATATATATATATATAGTTGAAGAAGAAAAAAAAAACACAGAACCGAAGCTTTCCTTCTCCCCATCCTTGCGACACCCTCGACCGCCACCATCACTGTGCCTCCCCCACCTCCGGCCGCCGTCTGCTGCTTCCTCCTCCTTCTCCCTCGCCTCTGGTCACCTGCAGAGCCGCCGGAAGCCGCTAGAAGAGAGAAGCCGAGAGTTTGCTCCAAATTCACCCAAGCTTCGTTCGGCCACCATTTTCCTTCATTCCGGTGCCAATCTCCTCCCCTTGCACTGGTGAGGCTCATTCTAAGCTTTGTTTAAGCTTTGGTCATGAATTGATTGAGTTTTGGTTAATTTTCAGTTTGTGAACTCTAGGGTTTCGAAATTTTTTTAACTTGATCTAGCTTGATTCATGCAAACTCCCTTTACAAATGTGATTCCTAGTAGCTCAATCTACCTCTAGGAATTTTTGTATAATTTTTTGGAATTTATTTTGATTTTTGGTGAATTTTTGAATATTTTAATAATATTTTAGGAATTTTCGGGAATTAATTATAAAAATAATAAATAATAATAATATTTGGTATTTTGGTGTTATTATGAGTTGATATAAATTTTAGGGTAAGAAAATAAATTTTTTTAGAATATTATACAATTTTTAGGAATTTCTATACTTTATGTCAAAATTTAATAATTAGGCTAAATTCAAAAATTATGGTTAAAAAAATTATGAAATTTTAATAATTGAGGTTATTAGTGAATATTATAAATTTTAGAACTCAAATTATAATTTTTGAGATTTTTATACTATTTTTATAATTATATTTGAGTTTATGTCAAATTTGATTTTTTGGTTAAATAATAATTTTTGGGAGAAAATTTTTGGTTGATTAAATATTTTAATTATATTAGGGAGGTTTATTTTAAGAAAATAAATTTTTGGCATGATTAAAGAATTTTAAGGAAAATTTTTAGTATATATAGCACATTACGTAATTTATATATTCTAGGGGTAAAAATGTAATTTTTCACTAAATATGGTAAAATATATATATTTTAATTAGCCTTACTAATATTTAAAGGGTTTAAACAATTTTTATAAAAATTAATTGATATTTCTATCTAAGTAGTGTAAAATTTTATATATCGAATTCCCAATATATATATATATATATATATATTCCTATAATACATTACCAAGGTTTAATTTGGATAATAATTATATTTATATTGTTGGTGATGGAATACAAATTTAATTGTTTATTTTTGAATAATTGAGTTGTGATCTCGGTCGAGGCAAATTGTAGTTTTGGGAGCCCGACTCGAGTGTGAATGGTTGTGGCTATTAGAAGCGCATTTTCTATGCAGGTCTGGCTCTACCTTTGGTAGAGAGATATCCGTTTTACAGAGGAGACTTTGTCGAAATTTTGATAGATTTTCTCGTAAGACGTGATACTCATAAAATTTCTACCGTTAGTTAGGTTAAATCCTGTCTATCGAGTCTTGTCTGGTTTTCCTCGAGTCAGTCTGGAATTTTATTATTTTGTTGATTTTTGATTTCGATTCTTTAGTCATGTTTTAAAATTCGATTCATTATTTTTCTTTTAGAGCATATCGGAGCAGAAGCTGTGAGACCGAGGCAGACACATGGTCGTCAGCCTTCGCATTCATCCTGTAAGTCAATAGAACGATCTGTGCGTGTGTTTATTTAAAGAATGCATGCGCTCGTATTTCTATTATGATGATTATATGATTTATTTAATGTAATGCTATTGTTTACGATTTAAATGCATTTTATTTATTTTAAATCGTTTGAGAAATTTTGGTAGAACGGGCTATCTGGTGGGCTTCACTAGGACTATGTGCACATGGTAGAGATTGAGCGATGGATCCGATAACTGTATGATTGATGAATGTTAAACTGGGACGGATGCCTCGGTAGAAGCCTTTGCTCTCGGGGACCGCCAGTGATTGGAAAGTCAGTAATGGACTGAGATGGATGCCTCGGTCGATGCCTTAGCTCTCGGGGACCGCCAATGCCATTTATTTGGATTAAGTGAATGACTACGACTTGATGCCTCGGTTGATGCCTTTGCTCTCGGGGACCGGTAGTCTAGTTGGAATAAGTGGGCCCGATTGGCCATTTAGATTTTGGGTTTAGGGTTCTACCGAGATTTTTCAAAAGCTATACTTATATATTACAAATTATTTTCACTATAAACATATATAGTTTTCAAACCGTACAACTCTTTTATTGACTTACTCAGTGAGGTCTGATTCCCCTCAATTTATTTTTTTTCAGGAGCTTGGAAGTTCGACCTTAAACTACCTCCACGCCGGATTTCTTTTTCACCGACTATTTTATGTAGGTCATTGTAAACTGTACTGTGTGTTAATCTAGGTTGTTGCAGTAGTATATGTATTAAAGATTTGTATGGTTTAAGTATAATTATGTAGTTTATTTGTACGGAACACACTTATGTATAAGATTTAAGTTCAATTTATAATATGAGATGTTGAAGCACATTATTATTTAATCAGTTTGATAATGTGTTTTATTTTAAAATAAAGTTTAAAATATGAATGATTTTATTTTCTTTTCCTCTAGGCTTACTATGGGTTTCGGGAGCCTTATGCCTACCTATTCCCTAGTGCCGGTCACGTGCCCTCGGGTTCGGATCGTGACATAAATATAAATTTTTTCTCTTTTTAAAGGGTATAAAAAAAATTTCCAATCTTAATGCCATACGGACTAATTACCACTTCCAAGCATGGGAAGACAATATTGACATTATATATTTAAATTTGTTGAAAATTTTATTTTATTTGAATTAAAATCTTTAAATAAAACTTATGTGTATATGATGTTTAATTCGTTAGATGATAATTATAAAATTTATTTCACAATGAAAGATATTTTTGTTATAATAAATAAAGTTTATAGGTTTGATTGAATATGGATGAGTTATAACTAATTTCATGAACACAATAAATTAGAATTTTAAACAACTTTGTATTTCTTTTTTAAGAAAAAACTTTGTATTTATATCAACCAAAATAAAGTTATATTTGTAAATAAATTTTATAATAATCAATGATTTTTTAAAAAAAAAATCAAATATAATTAATGTCAATTTTGTTGAAGAATTTCATAATAAAAAAGTACAAATGAATGAAATGGCTAGTAAGTGGTGTAGATTGAATTTTAACACAAGCCAATTAATTTTATATTAGATGAACTCAAACTCATTTATAAATTCACATATATACATGTGCCAACACTCTTAAAGCTCGTGTACGTGTTAACAAATTTGGAGTAGAATGATATACTTGTGGCCATTTGAGTGGACAAAACAAGAAAGTTTAGGATCAAAAGTGATGATGCAGAGCAGTGCATTTGGACTAAGGCTGATCTGATAATAGCTTATTGTTCTTTGAATAATTGAATTTGATAGACCCCTTTCATGCACATCTATAGGCTGATGGCAAACATAATTATGATTTTCACATTCCAATTTCGCCCAATGTCCAATTTTGCAAGATTCAATTTTTTAAACACAAAGTCAAAATGTTAAAAAAAAAAAAAAAGTCAACTCCTATATTGGAGTCTTAAAAGGGGAACATTGCATGAGCCAAGAATTTAAAGCTTTTAAATTCAAAATTTTAAATTTTCTGGAGCTTTTTTATTGGATAGAAGAAACTACACACTTTAATATAATTTAAAAATAAAGGCTCAAAGCACTTGCAATGGATTTTATGGCTTTAGAAATTAGAACAAATTAAAGTATTATTTAAAATGTTATTCAATTATTGAGATATATCTGCAATGGCGTTGACAAAAAAAATTAAGTTGGTAATCAATTGGGACAAGGAAAAGAACAACTGAGCTCTTTCGTGCTGAATTGATTGCGCTGATGAGAGCATATAATCTACATGCAATATAAAAAAAAAATTAAAATTATCACCAATAATTATAAATTATTTTCACTTAATTAATATTTTAAATTTAAATCATAATAATATATATATAATCACAGTTAAATATTGAATGTAGAGTTATTTTTAAACATGATATACATTTTTCAAAGATTAAATGTATTCGTTTTTCTATGTATGAATTAAAGAACGTTATAAATATGAGGAACGTGACAATTTATTTCTTTTTTTTTTCTTTGAACCAATTAGATGAAATTACAATCAACCAATGAAAAGAATTATAAAATTCAATGCAAAATATATATTTAACTGAAATTTACCCTTTTAACAATAAGATATATTTCATTTGAAGAATATAGAATAATTTAAATTTTTTTTTTTTTTAGAAACACATGAAAAAATCTCGTTTTGTCCTGAAATACTGTACAAATGTGATTAATCACTTGTCATGAATATATAGCTTTATTGGATATTTGACTCTTGAAAATTTATTTCATTGAAGTTCAAATATTTTAGAGTGTCTAATTGAAGTCTCAAAATTGAAAAGTTTTCGTATCCAACAACTTTCACTACTTTAGAGATGCTCTAATGAAGTTTTTTCCTTTAGTCAGCGCTTAAATAATAACTTCAACTATGTAATACTTTTCCAGCTGATAAATTGGAATTTATTCCATTTCAATTTTCAATTTTTTTTTTACACTGAATTGGAATAATCATATATATTAGATTACGAGTTGAATTTTTAATTTCACACTACAGAAGTCGATTTTAAATAATGAATGTCTACTCGAATTTCACTGGAAAATTATAATTTATTTTAGGGACTATTTGACCAAAAAAAAAAAGTTTTAAACCTTAAAAGGTAGGAGAGGCAAGCTGATACGATAAAGGAGAAACTAAGATGAAAATCAAGTAATGGAGACACATTGGAGCTATGTAATGTAATTTTTTCTGGGAAACAACCAATTGCAAAAAGGATCTTATTGCAAGTGGAGACCACATTGATTTCTCTTTATTTATATATATATATATATATATTTTCTAGTAAGATAATTATAGATATTTTGAAAAAGCATCCATTACAGGACAAATAAAATATTATTAGGATGCTTCATTTTCCCTCTAAATGTTTTTCTAAATATTAAGAGATGATGAATAATTATGATGTGATTCAAATGTTTTTACGTGGAATGATTCAAAGCAATCATCATTCAGATCCTCATTACACTCTTCACTTAATTCAAAACAATCATTCAAATTACAAAACTTTAAAATTTTATACATGCAATAGATTAAAAAAAAAAGTGATGCTAAAAATTTAAACTTTTTAATTAACATCAATTGGTAAAAAATTATTTCCATTTAAATGATGTCTAAAATTTAAATTATAATATTTATAGTTACATTAAATAGTTGTTGAAAAATGTTTGTCTCCATTATAATTTTGTTTAAATTAAACATAACCAATTAGAATTTAATGAAAATTAGAAAAATATAAAATTTTGAAATCTAAATTTTGATTTAAAATGGATGTAAAGCAAGTTTTAAATATTTAAATACCCCATGTCCTTTAGTGTTTTGCACTTGAGAAGTTATTGCACTGATTAGATTTTTTTTTTTTTTAACATTATCCTTACATTAGGTTTTTGAAAAGAAATGAGGAAGTGAATGATTGAATTTATAACTTCTATTAATGTTTTAGCTCTGTGATGGAATGGTAAATTATGTGTTATAGATGAGATAGAAACTTAGATTTTATTACTAATTATTGTTGTCATTTTTCAAAATTTAGTTTAGAAAAATGTAAATCACAAATCTCAAAAGTCACAAATTGAATATGATTTTCTCTCTTCTTCTTTTCTCTTCCTTCTCTTTACAAAACAACTTTTTATATTAGTGGTTTTTTAAGATGGTTTTAGCCATTTTTAACTAAAATCACCTCTTTCTTTCTTTTCCTTCCTCCCAATTTTGGTGCTTGTATATTATAGATTTATGTTGGATCTATACTATGTTGTTAATGATGCCTCATTCCAAATGAGGTTTTTATAGATAAATAACTTTCTTGATATTTTTTGTGGTTTTGGTCTATCAATGATGTTTGATTCTTGATATATATTTATGGGTTTGATAGATCTAAACTTTTTTCTTACCGCTATAACGATTATATGAGTTGATGATGTTCTTATCTCAACATGATTATTGGACTCCTCTGTATGATTTATACATCAGTTTACTGAATTTTATCGAAAGAGAAGTCACAAAGTTTATTATCAACAATATTTAATCTACTTGTTTATACTGTAATATCAATACTTGTAAATTTTAGTAATTTATTTGTACTGAATTTCGTATGATAGAACAAATTGTACTTGTAACTTTTTGGATCAGTTTAATGGAATTTCAATTCCTTCTTGTTGGTAAAAAAAAAAATGGTTTTCACTTTATTAGCTAGGTTTTATCTTATGGGCCAAATTACAAAAATATTTATCACTTAAGGCTCTGTATGTTTGCAAAAGATATTTTTTGAAAAATATTTCTCTTTATTTTTTAATATTTGGATTTTAAAAAAATAAATTAAAGGAAAATAAATTGTTTGTTAAAAAAATAACTTAAAAATTTAGGAAAATAACTTTTCATCCTTAAAATGAGAAGTTATTTTCCAATGCTTTAAAATTAGAGAAATAGTAGTTCTAGAGATAAAATGTGTAAATATTCAGATGATGAGAGCTGAGTTCAAACTCCTCACCCATTTTTCTACCTCTTTTTATTTCCTTTACAGTGTTAGAAATTAACCATTTGTATTAATTGTTAAAATTAAAAATTAAAAAAAATCTAAAATGCCCATATTTTTATTTTTCACTTCAATTTTACCTTTCTTTTTTTCTTTTTCTTTTTTTTTCTCTTTTTTTATTTTATCTTTATTTTTTACCTTCTCTTATTCTTTTTTTTTATTTTTATTTTCTCCTTATTTTTTATCTTCACTCATTTTTTTCTCGTTTCCCTAATTTTTTTTTACCTATTTTCTCTTTTTTATTTTTATTTTCTCCTTTTTTTTTTTTGCCTTCTCTCCTAGTCTCCTTATCTTTTCCTTTCCTTTTTTATTTATATTTTTTCATTTTTTTCCTCAGCCCCTTCTTTTTTCCTTTCATTCCTTTGTATAGAATACTTATCATAAAAATTTTGTATTAATACATAAAGTCTATTATAAAGAGATCATTTGTAAAAAATATACATTAGTGCCATTATGAAAAAATAATTTGAATAATAAAAAGTATTGATATCACAAAGGATAATATTTTTCTAGTGTTGCAACCAAATATCAAAAAATATTTTTCTTGAAAAATATTTTTAAAGACAAAATATTTTTCACAAATAAACGAATGTCAAATCCTATTTATTTAGTTTCTCATAGTTATATTTCGAGTAAGGATTTATTTTAAATTTTATTTATTAACATTAGTCACAGTAATTTTTTTTTTCAAACATAGCTAGTGATTTTTCAAAAAATTATAATGAGTTATTTGAAAGAAATATGACTACTTTCCACCGTGTAGTCTATAAATTTCGGTTTATGTGGCCTCTAACATTAAAAAAAAAAAAAAAAAGGAGATATTTCATTTTTTAAAGGGGTAATTATTATTTTCTATTTGTTTTGTCCTATTATATTGCTTCATCTCTAACATTTGAAAAAATATTTTTTCATTTCTAATATTTGTAACAATTAACACTTATTAGTTTATTTTTTAGAAATAAAATAATACACGAATTGCAAATGTTAAAAATGAATAAATATTTTTTTAAAATTTTAAGATTGAAGTAATATAATAGATAAAAAATCATTAAGTAAATACTAATTATCACTTTTTTCAAAATCTCATAAGTTTTTTATACATGAATGAAAAATTACAATAATACTTTTATTTATGTTGCTCTGAATTGGATTAAATATTAAATAAAATATAATATATGTGATTATAAAACTAAATTAAAAGGCTTGAATCACAACAAAATTCACTTTTTTTTTTAATATCTACATGAAACCGTAACCACTACGAAATGTACATTAAGCCTTAACCTATTCCAAATGCTGATATGCACCAAACTTACTATTAACTTGACAAACAGGAAAAGTTGGATAATTATCATTAGAAGATGCTGGAAGGTTAATGCCAAGCCAAGAATTTATATAAAGCAATTAGCCATCAGTCATTTCAATTCATCATCCTTTGTCAAAATCATATCAAGAATCTCATTCGCTTATAGGGTGTTTTTTTTCAGTCACACCCACCTCCAAAAATTAGCATTAAATCGCAAAATACAGGACCAGGGAGTAGTGTAAGTACCCGTTAGAGCCCTAAACTTGAAACTATGGACTCGGGCTCATGCCCCCATCCTTCTCTGTTGTCAGATCATTACTCTCATGGTATATAGTACAATCAATGTTTGTGCAAGTGCTCTTCAATTATTATCTCCATAACTCTAGACCTACTCAGTCTATAACTAGTAATTTTTGGGTGATAACACCACTTAATAACTATAGATTAGCCATTTAAAGATCTTTAAGTAAAGAAAAATTTTTGTAAATGAATTATTACGCGCATGATAAATCATTATTTCGATGCTATATTTAATAATATATTATGAAATGTAATAATCATATTCAATCTGAATATAGATTGATTCATAAACATTCTTGTGGATGATTATAATTAAAAGATTCCAACCAAGTGGTTAAGATTAGCTATGATCTTGAGATCATGGATTCAAGTATTTAAAATATTATTTATAAGCATTTAAATGTTGAGTTATCTGTTTAGGCTAATTAATTTCAGTTACAGGATCGGCTCATTTAGAGGTAGAGGGTGCAAATTCCCCGTTCACTACACTTCTTGGCAAAAAAAAAAGTATATATATATAATTAAAAGATTTAGATAGTGATGGAAGTAATATGTATATGTTTTTTCAAAATATAGAGCAGGCTATTACATTTTCATGGGCTGGAGAACGTTTAGGTTTGTTGTTATGTATGATGGGCTGCTTTCGTACTCCCAAGTTTTATAGTTCCGAGCAATAATGGGCAAGGGTGTGCATCCGGTTGGAACCAACCGAACTAAAAACTGCAGTTTAGTTAGTTAGATTTTTTTTTTGAATCAAATCCAACCTAACTGAACTGAATATTAGGTTTAATTCAATTTTTAGGGTTAGAAAATTGGTTGGTTAACTGAATTAACTGAAATTTAATTAATTTTTTTATTTTTTATATTATGATAATGTGATAAAAAATAAAAAATAATATATATTTATAAACATTCAGCTTATTCGGTTGGTTTGGTTTTTATTTTGAAAAATTTGATTATTTAAGTTCGGTTTGGTTCGATTTTGGATTAGTTTGGTTTGGTTAATTCAGTTCGGTTAAAAAAATATTCAAAACCGACCAAACATACTGAATACACACCCTTAATAATGGGTATTATCTCAGCACCTTACACAATTATGTTTTGATAGCTCCATGTTGTCGTTAATTTAAAAAGAAAGAACTATCGCTATTATACAGTTTATCAATATTTAGATTATATTATCTCCCTATATATATATTTTATCCCCCTAGAAACTTACTCAAAGCATGGCTGTTTTTATTTCAATTCTGTATTTCTGAGCACTTTAGAACAAACTTGCCAATTTGAGTATGGAGTTAACATCGTGGAAGTCAGTCAGGTGGAGCTAACATCGTGGAAGTCAGTCAGGTGGAGCCACCTCTATAACCCATACGCTACGAGTCCATTTCTAGGGTCCATGCTTACCTTAATTATTACTACGAGCATTAGGCAATTCGCTTTAGTTTGGGTACAACGAGGACGTCACAAGTTAACCCAATCTCACGTCCAACAAGAAATGATGGATTGATAAGAAGAGTAAGGTTCCCATCCTGTTCCCTTTTATTCTTGGGATTTTTTTCTTAAATATACAAGAAAATAAAAATGTTTTAAAAAAATACCGTACTTTATAATTCCGTTTCAAAAATATAGAATAAAATATATTTTTTTAAAACAGTCTTTTTTTTTTTTTTCTTCTTCTACAATTTTTTTTTCTCTTTTTCTTCTCTACTCTTTGAAAATATGATTTTCTTCCTTCTTCTCATCTTTTTTTCCTTTTTTTTTTTTCATTTACAAATTTTTTTCCTCTCTTTTTTCTTTCTTTTTTTTTTTTTGAAAAAAAAAGTTTTCATAGTAAAAAACTTAAACTTTATAATTGTTTTAAGTTTTGTAATAACTCTGATTTAATTTATTTGGATTGATACAAGTGTGTGCTTTCCTTTTCTAATTGTTTAGTGGTATTTTTTTAGTTATTTTGAAAAAAAAAAAACTAAAAAAGAACAATTACAAAATAACTTCATAAAACATAAAGCTGAAGCAACAAAAAACCAAAAATAACTACTAAAACAAAAAAAATACTGTACAAATGGAAAGATTAAGAAAAAAAGTAAATAAAAATAAAAATAAAAAAATAAAGAGAAAAAGAAACAGACAAAGGAAAAAATACAAAATAAAAAAAACACAAAAAATAGTAAAGAATGAGAGAAGAAGAAAGAATTGGGTAAAATTTAAAAGAAAAAATAGTAAAAAAGAAAGAAAAAAAAGACACCCGTGAAAGGAAAAGTAAAAAAATATCATAATTTTGCAAATTTTTTACAAAAAACAGTGTAGAATGTAAATTTCTTTTATTTTTTTGGTTGTTGTGGTGAGAAATTAACAATTTCAATTAATTAAAAAAATAATAAATTTGATTTGTATATAAAGACCTAGTAAATTATTACTAGTATTAAAGAATTGATTTTTGAGTCATGTAGATAGATCTAGTCCCGTTCTAAAATATTTGAGTCAATAATTTTTTTTTTCCAACAATGTTACATGTTCATAACAATCGAAACACACTTTATATGTACATGTAAATATTATTATTACCACTATATATTAGTTATATATATAGAGAGTGAGAAATATCATCACTAGTAGTATATCATGGACAAAAAGTCATAAATTTTCATACCCAAAAATTGACCCCATGACTATGATTTTGCATATTCTAGGGATTGAATCCATAGTTATGGGTGTCTCACCCTTGCCACTTGGACGAGGACTCATTGACCAATAATTTATTGGATTGAACTCTCACAATTGATATTCAAATTATATGTAACGGTATCATATATATATATGTGTGTGTGTGTATGAAGGGGAGACAGATACAATTATGAAAGAGTTTTCAGTCATTATTATATAAAAATTGAATAATTCAATCATTCACAAATCAAAGTAAAATTAAATTAATTAAAATCTAATTTTAATTTGATTGAAAGTCTATTTCCTATTTTAATTAGGTTAACTTCTATTTTATAGGATTAATGTTTAGATATATTAAATAAAATTGTATTCAGATTATGAATTCATATTTGAACTAGGATTAATAGTTAAATTAAGTATATAAAAGGAAGTACTTTATTTTACAATTGCATCACTTGAAAATATTTTCAAAGAGAGTTTATAGTTTTTATATTTGATGAAATGTTGCGTTTTAAACCCGCAAGCATACAGTTATGGTTGCAGTAGATAGATATCGTTCCCTTAAGGATTGTTTACTGATTACTAACAATTTTTACCTATGATCTCAGCTAGTAAATTGAGTAATTTAGCAAGGTTTAAAATTCAAATAACAGAAACTTAATTAGAAGTAAATCAAATATTTGTAAAAACAGAGCCTAGGTTTAGTTTTAGTATTCCAATTAAATCATGAATACATCATTAAGCAAAAATCTTGAATTCAGTTAAGGATAATTGCTTTAAAATATTTAAAGACTCTCTTAAGTTCAATTAAGCATACAAGGATTTAAATCTAACCTACTTTTGTGATTAATAATTTAATCCGAGCTCATTAAGATTTTTAGCAATAAATTTGTCACTGTAATCTACTGTCGTGACTCCCCGAAGAGCTCGCCTACTTTCTAAGTGTCTTAAGCTAATAAATTCCCCTAATTTTCGTTGGTGAATTCATCCATAAACATTCAATCAAACAAGTCTGAAATGATAATAAGATAAATATTGTAAAACAAGAATTAACTGAAATTCAAATCAAATATAAAAAATTATGTTCAAATCATATCATGGAATAACTACTCCTAACCAAGACTCTAAAAGAAAACTCAGCCATGCATAGCTATGGCGAAATCCACAAACATAATTAAGAAGACAAAAAAAGATGAAACAAAAAGTAAAATAAACTCTTAGCCCTTTCTCTTTGGTCTTTTTTGATTTTTGTCTAATCGTCCCCCTTTGATCTCTGTCCCCCCCCCCCCCTTTTGAGAGGGTGTTTTATTCCTTTATATAATGTTAGGGTAAGAAAAGAGTCCTCTTTGATCTCCAATTCCTTTTTATTTTCAAAACAGGAAATTTTTCTCTTTATGACACAACTTTGAGGCATGACCATGCACTAATCCAAGTAATCTGCAAATTCACTTGGTACACTACATGACTTCCAGTATGGGCAAGTTTATTAGCTGTGCATAATTCTGAGTTAGAAATCTTCACTCATACGACATGGTGATGCCGTGACATTGCTATGTTGATATTCAAGTGTAGTTGGCTTCTTTATGGCTTGGACATGGCTTGGTGCATGACTTCTCCTCATTTTCTTCTTTATCACAAGACATATGCATGCCATGCTACAACAAAAACTTTAGACTCAGCCTAACTTCTTTTTGACTCTTGGGGCCCCAATAAAAGACAAAGTCAATTAAAACTAAAATAAAACTTCTTAAACATACAATAAATAATAAAATTCCTAATTAAATACTAACTTATAAAAATCTCCTAATTAAACCTAAAAACTATTTAAATTAATTTATTCCTTATTTAAAATTTATTAAAATTTAACTGAAAGATACGTAAATAATAAACATATCATGAAATTTATTTAATGCATGCCTTGATTGATTGTGATTGTATATAGATATGTTTATATGACAACAAAATTGAAAAAAATATTACGTGATGAATTTTACTGATTTTTTTTTGTAATTTGTATGTATTTTTTTAATTATAATTTCATGTTGTGACCCTCTAATTTTAATGCATGTCTTTTTTTTTCATTGAACTTGCAAATTCTGATTGCTAATAGAATTCAGAAACACGTGTTGTTTAATTTTTTCTCATGATCTATTTCTAGTTATTTCATAACTTTTCTATTTTTCGAAACGCACTAGCCATCAATTCTAGTGTTATTTTATGGTTTTTTTTTTTTTAACTGAAGGTTTATTTTTTATGCATAAATAGAGTTCATAATAATAGAAATGCTTAAATTGTTTGAATATTTTTTTTAGAAAAAAATTAAATTAATCATTTATTTAGAGATGTATTTTTTAATAATAAACAAATTAAGATTATAAAATTATTTTTATTTAATAATAATAATAATAATAATAATAATAATAATAATAATAATAATAATAATAATAATAATATGCTTAATTATTTATTTACTATATATTAAAAGTCAAATGAATTTTTCGTTCACGTGTGAAACACGTGATTATTTACTAGCATATATATATAATAGAAAAATATATTTTTTTCCCACGTTTCTCATATGATAAGACTTACCAGCTTGTTAAATCATTATATTAATTTTAATTCTAATTTCCTGCATTACACATACTCTAGCATTTTTCCCATAATAGAATTATACTTTGTCAATTTATTAGGATAAACAGGTCTTATAAGATTGATCATTGATTAGGGGTGAGCAAATAAAATTGAAAAATCGATCTGCCGATCAAAAATTGAAAAATGAGTCCAGAAGAAAGGTTAACCGAATCAGTAAACTAAGTTTTGGTTTAATTTTTAAAACCACTTCAAAAAATAATGGTTTGATTTAGGTTTTTGATTTTTGTAAAATAGCGGTTAACCAATCCGATTGAAAATATGGTGTGGTTAGTTGGTTAACCGAACCATTAATACCAAAAAATAAATGTGAAAATATATTTTAAATTTTTAGTAAATTAATAACTGTGAGATTAAAAATATTATTATTTTAATTATTTTTTGTTTTAAATTTTATAAAATTAGAAATATATGAAACATTGGAGTAGTGATCGTTTGAAAAACTTATCATTTATAAAATTATTTTGTTACTTGTTAAATATTTATCCTATATACTTTTAAGTTGTATTCATATTTGATTGAAAAACTTATTTTCTATATATTTAAATTTGAAGATTGATAATTTTAATGTGAATTAAGATGCAATATATATATATATATTATGAATTTAATTTGATAATAGAAAACATGTGGGTTTTTTTTGTTGAATTCAATATTATATGCAACAAGAATTATTACAAATAAAAAATTTAAAAAACTGGTATACCTGAACTGGTTTAATTGGTTAACCGATTAGTTAGATAACCAAGATAATTGGTTTAGTTATGGTTCTGAATATGCATAAACCGATAGATATGGTTCAATTTAAAATTTTGCTCTATAGTTCGATTAACCAGTCCATGCTCACCCCTATCATTGATATCCAACACCTTTATGAATTTTTCTCAATAAAATTAAAAATCTCTTATCATGATAAAAATTTATACGCATTTTATTTATCAGGCTTAAAACTCATGTAGGATAATAAAAATTGAAAAAATTACAATTATCCCTCTAAAATTTGTTCTAATTGACTAGTTCATCCCTGCATTTTTAAAAGTTAACTAAATGCTCCCTCAGATTTGATTTTATTAACTATTTCTCCCTTATATTTGATTTTATTAATTGTTTCCCTTCCACTAACTAAATGCTCCCTTAGCTTTACAATAAAATATCAAACTTGAGGGAATATTTAGTTAGTAAAAGGGGAAAATAGTTAATAAAATTAAAGGTAAGGGAGTTATTAGTTAATTTTTGAAAATATAAGGACATATTAGTGGATTTGACCAAATTTCATAGGGTGATTATAATTTTTCCATAAAAATTTACACAAATTTTATTTATCAGATTTAAAGTTCACATATGATAATGAAAATGTGTACGATTTAAAATTAATTTATAGTGACAAAAGCTCATACGAAAATTATTTGTTAGATTTTGGGTTCATCTGAACCTTTTAAAACTTGGTTTACTAGTCTATGATGTGAGTTAATCTAGTTTTGCATTGCTCAACGTTTTCAATATAATGATGTAGTACACCTAAAAAATTCAATTTAATTGATAAGAGAAGTGTTTTTTAGTTTTTATTAATTACAGTTCACTGCTTCGAAAATCTAATTAATTTTAAATATATCGCATGAATGTGCTACTAATATAGTGCGGTTTTTGTATCCTTTAGAAGTTGGACAGACATAATATTTTTTTTTTAACAACAACGAGAATTTTCATTAAATAGAAAAGAGATAATAAATAACAGACCCATGCATAGACATAATTGATCCAACTTTCACAAATAAATGTCATGGGACCATTACCCTATCATTAAAAGACTAGTTTATTAGGGTGTGTAGTGTCCACGTTTATAAATTCAAGACCTCCCCCACAACTTTCTAATATGGGATTTGTGGTATTTTACCCCACCTGATTGTGCAACGCCCTCATTGCACTGACTTTTTACCCAAGGGAGGAGAGGAACCTACCCGATCTAGACATAACTCGATCCTAGTGTCTCTCCTTAGGGCTCCACATTGGAGAAGAGTAGGGTTGATTTTAATACTATTTGTCACGAGACTATTACCCTCTCCCTAAAAGACTAGCTCATTAGAGTATGCAGCATCCACGTTTATAAGCCTAACGCCTCCCCCACAACTTTTCAATGTGGGATTTGTGACATAAATCCCTTTTTCTTTACTATAGAAACCCTAATTTTGCTTACACAAATGCTTTTCAATAACTTTTAAGAGTTCTTGTTCCATAACTGTGAACATGTAAAGAAATGTCCAAGTGCAAACTTCTCTAAATTCTTATTCCCTTCAACTAACCTGTGAAGATAGTGATTGTGGGAGACTTGAAGATCAATTTCTTTAAAGCATTTAATCAGATGATTTGTGAATGAACCTTTTAATGGGTTAGAAATGGATACTATTCCTTGAACCATAAAGGGATACATTGAGCTAAATCCTATCTTCAAGATTTGAAACCTTGCAAAGATCAAACACAAAAAATCCCATCTAACAAGGGACAAACGATAAAAGGATAAAATTTAAATACACACAACATATATAAACTCAAATCTAAACTGAAGCAAAAGAGAAAGAAGATCATGGAGCTGCCATCAATTGGACTGGGTGTCCATTGTTGGTTGCAGTCCTAAATTTGAAAAAAAAGTATTAACAATGATCAGAAAACTTTAGAGAAAACAGAGAAAAGACAACAAAAACCGGACAAACATAATTTCATTATAGACTTCCACTCACTTAAAAATATTCTTACTCTATAAATTATATATAAAAAAAAGCGATAGTAAAAAGGACAAGTACAAAAAAATCTTATAGTTAGATGGATTTTCATTTAAATATTTGTGATTTTTTTCGTAATATTGTGAGGTATGTGATTTCATTTTTTAGTACTCTATCAACTAACATTGTCATTATTTTGTAATAAAATTTTAATATAACACTCATTTTCAATAATACAAATGTTTTACATGTGATTTATCATCAATATAACTACTTAGATATTTTTAAAAATATTACAAATTTATTTTAAAATTTATTTCTTTTTATTCATAATAAAATTAAACATACATCTTATTTTTATTTATTATAAATTTATTTTAGTTAGTTGAATGCTATATTAATTAGTAAATAATTTTACAATTAAAAATTTATATTATTTTAACATTATATCATGTATTTTGAATGATATTATTGAGTATGATAAGGTACCAAAATGCACGTAGAATCAAAACACAAATTCTCAAATGTTATAAAAAATACCACAGTTCTTAAATGAAAAAATACCTAACCATATGGTATTTTATTGTACTTTTTTCCTAATAAAAAGATAGTAATACATTTCATATTTGAATTGTGGTGTGTGCAGTTGGATTAAATAAATTATCTAGAGATTTTTACTTCTCTTATAATCCTAACTAAATAAAATCTAATTAGTTAAAGTTTAATAAAATTTGAATATCGATAACTTAAAAAAAATAATAGTTTTTTTTTCTTTTATGAAAAAATCTTACCTACACCTAAACTATTGCACTAAACTGTTGAACATTTGACACATATATTAAATACTTTACATTTTACGGATGAAATAAAACATTTATCTTTATATTGCATATCCAATGTTGAGTACAATGCTTTATATATCTACATCTACATCTATAATTTATAACATATATAAATGTACCCACAAGGGGACAAACAAAATTAGCAAAGAGTTTTCAATTATAATTATATAAAAATTGGATAATTTAATCATTTACTAATAAAAGTAAAATTAAATTAGTTTTATAGGATTTCTATTTAAATTAGGATTAATGTTTAGATATATTGAATACACTTGCATTTAAATTATGGATTCTTATCTGAATTAGGATTAACAGTTAAATGGGGAGGAGAGGGGAGGATAGATAAAATTACAAAAGAGTCTTCAATTATTATTGTATAAAAATTTGATAATTTAGTCATTTACTAATAAAAGTAAAATTAAATTAATTAAAATATAATTCCATGTTGTGACCCTTCAATATTAATGCATAACTTTTTTTTTCCTATTGATCTTACAAATCCTAATTGCTAATAGAATTCAAAAACACATCTTTAAATTCTTCCCATGATCTATCTTTAACTATAGCTATAAACACATGTTTATTTCATAACTTTTTTATTTTTCAAAATGCACTAGCCACAAATTAAAAAGTTATTTTATAGTTTTTTTTTTTTAAATTTGAGTTTTACTATTTATATAAATGCTTAAATTGTTTGAATATTTTTTTAGAAAAAAATTAAATTAATAATTTATTTAGATATGTATTTTTTAATAATGAAAAAATTAAAATTAATATATATATATATATTGTATATAAAATATTATTTCTAGATGTTATGTATCACAGGTGGACCTGAAATAATCAATTTTGGACTGCTCAGCTTTTAGACGCTAATTAATTGGTGAATTCATTTCAGTCAAAAAAAAAAAGAGAAAAATTGATGAGGAAGATGACAAATAGCTTCATGCGTCCCTGATGATCCAACAAACCCAGAAACTTCTGAAACCGCTCGAAAAGGTTGACCAATAAAAGTCAGAACTTTGAGACTAATGTCTGATGCAGCTTTTGGAACGTCTGATTAACTGATTCTCATCCAACCGCATTGATTCTCCTCTACATTTCTTCCATCACACCAAAATGCAAAAAAGACGAAGCTCTCAACGACTTATCGTTGCCGTCTTTGCTGGCTTTTTGCCCCCTCAACATAGTGCTCTCCAATTTTTTTTTTTTTTTTTTTAACAAATAATGTTCTCCAAGTTAACGTTGACGGAAAAATGATAGATACATAACCCATGACATTTATATACTAGTTTTTACATTTAATGAGTTGAAGATTAAGTTAACACTCCCTTGTATTTTAAAATAGTTTTAAAAATATTAAAAATTTTATTTAATAAATATAATTACATATATAAATAACTATATAACTCTTTTAAAAAAATTAAAATTTAATATGATTATAATTATTTTAATAAAAAATTTATTTTAAAATTAAGATATGGGTAAAATTAAAAAAGATATTTTTTATTGGTAATTTAAAAATATGATTTGAAGTGGAATACATTTTATTTTCTTAAAAAATAATTAGAATAAAATGGAGGGAATAAAAATTTAATATTAATTAAAGTAATAAGAATTAAAATTCATAGATAGTTAAATGCTTCATATTATGATATTATTAATTTGATCTTTTAAATCATGAAAGGTTAGGATTATTATAAAATTTTTCTGAATTATAGGTGTTGATTATTTCATAGCAGGCAAAAATCATCAAGATTAATTTATTAAAATTTAATTTAATATTTGTTATATAGTTTATTAATATTTAAAATATTTTATTTTTTATAATAAATAATATATCGTGTGGGTGCCAAAGAACACGGTCCACACGAATAAGAAATAGTCTAACAGATAGAAGGGGTTAGTGTTTGACGGTTCAATCCGTACTAGCCATTGTACAAGTCCAAGTCCAAGAACATTAATAACCAACTGTAATCTCTGCTTATATAGAGTTGGTTTAACGTTTCATGATCAGATGCTTCAACCGTCCGGCGCCAAATAGAATCATTTCAAAAGGAACGAAACGATATTTAAAAAAATTGTTCTCTTCTTATCTTCCAAATCCTAGTTCTTAACTGGGTTCTGCTGCACGCACAGAATTAATTTTCTTTGAACAGTCTTCTTCCGGTAACAATGGCTGACTTTTAATATCTTTCTGTAACATTCTCTTGCTTATTTCTTTTCTATTCTTTTTTGTTCTGTTCTGTTTCTTGTGTTAAAATCTATGTATGTATAAAATATATACATATATAGCCATTTTCTTGTTTACCACTCTTTTGCTTTTTTCTACTTTTTTCTTTTCTTCGTTGTTGGAGATAAAGATATTCTGTTGTTTTTCTTCTCCTCACTGTAAGTAATAATTTTTTTTCTTGTTGTTGCAGAATTGATCACTTTGTTTCATAATTAATGGCTTGGAGGAATATGGTATCATGTTTTTCTCTGCAGAGATTTCGTGACTTATTTCAGGTTTTTATGACTGAACTCTTCGTTATATATAATGGTATAGTTGCTTAATGGATGAAGATGCTATGTTGTTATTGACTGTTCTTTGTGCATATATAATATGATGATGATACTGCAACAACTCAAACTTTTTTTTTTTTTTTCGAAAGAAAAATGTACAACATCTAAATAACTGACAACAACTGAACATTTTAAAGACAGTTTTTGTCAACATCTAAATAATATCTGAATTGGATTTAAAGAAAGTTGGTTTTTTTTTTTTTTTCTACTCAATTTTGTTGGCACTCCAGCTTTTAAATGTCAGTGTCGGCAACTTTACTGTGCTTATAAATGCTTCAATCAAGAAATTGATGGCTTACCAAATATCCTTTGTATGTGAGCATTAGATTTCACTATGCATATCGAATTTTTAAGTTAAATAACTGTATCAACATCTGAAAAATCAACAAATCTTTTTAAAAGGATTAACCCACTAATAAAATGTCTCTATACTTAATTATCAAAATTTCGGCCTGATAGATTAGCATTTGCATAATAATTTATATACGGCACATTTTTCAATACATATTTCATTTAATGGTTGAATACGTAAAAAAAAAAATATATCTCACATATAATTTTTACATAAGTTACAAAAATCAGTGACCAACTTAGTTTCAGTGGTTTAATGATGCATATATATATATTTTGAAATAATGATGCATATATAGATATTTGTAACTTGGAGATGATTGTAATTTGAAAAAAAAATGTCTGAAATGACTAACGATTTACAATAATTGTGGTTATAAATCAAGAATTTCATCACCCCACCAAGCAAAATCAACCAATCACCGTTCTTGTAGTTGATATCAAACTGTTTTAGGAGGAAGATAATGTGTCATTCATCAATAATAAATTGCCAAAACTACTTTTAATTACAAGTTTCTGCCTCGCCCTTTCATATTCATACAACTTGGTTTATGTACTAGCAACTGGTAAGTTTCTGAGTTTGTGGGGTGTTTCCATATCTTTTAGCAGCAGGGAAGAATGAGAGAGGTTGATCTTGGTGCACATACTATTAAATCCCATGGAGCAAAACTTGCCAAGAACCATATGCAGGACTGGCTTATCTTACTGCTACTTGTTGTTATAGAGATTATTCTCTATGTCATCCATCCTTTTTATCGATTCGTTGGTAAAGATATGATGCAAGACCTTAAATATCCATTCCAGGACAACACAGTGCCTACATGGTCTGTTCCGGTAAGTTTTTGCTTCTTCAGAATTCAACAAGTTTCAACAAATTTATTAGTACCCTTTTGATTTTAATCGTGACTAATGGATTTTTTTTTATTAATTTTGGATTTTGATGCACAGTTATATGCAGTTTTGTTGCCTATTGCCATTTTTGTGTTCTTTTATGTTCGACGAAGAGATGTTTATGATCTGCACCACAGCATTTTAGGTAATTCTATTCTATTTGCAATGCTAATCAATTCTTGGAATCCTGAAGCAATATGGAGAGGAAGATTGATTTGTTAATTATGAAGTGCAGGGTTATTGTTTTCAGTATTGATTACTGCTGTCATAACGGATGCAATTAAAAATGCTGTTGGTCGGCCCCGACCAGATTTCTTTTGGCGGTGCTTTCCTGATGGAAAGGAAGTAAGTACCATTATTCACTTCCTCATACTTTTTTAAAAAATCTTTTTATTAACAGGGTTAAATGACCTGAACAATGTTTGATTGAATAATAGAAGTAGAAGTAGTCCTCCCCGAACCATGATAGAATCCAAACACTGTATTTTAGAGTGCCCTTAAAAACTTAATTTTCTATTTTTGTTACAATCTTTGTATTTTTTCTTGATGATAATATTTTATTAGTTTTGTGTTTCATTACAATTTATATGTATCAGTCTTATGTTCTTGAATTTCTGTTTGCCTTGTATAGTTGTATGATCATTTAGGGGATGTAATCTGTCATGGAAAGAAAAGTGATATAAAGGAAGGACATAAGAGTTTCCCAAGTGGCCATACTTCATGTAAGCAACTTCTTTTGTATAATAGCAATTATGACTATCTGTTTTATACATATGTATCTCACCTTAATATCAAAGGTTTGTTCGTATGATGGAACTGAGGTATGCAGGGTCCTTTGCTGGATTAGGTTTTCTGTCGTTGTACCTATCAGGGAAAATCAAAGCATTTGATCGCAGCGGGCATGTGGCAAAACTATGCCTTCTTGTTCTACCTTTACTTGCTGCTGCTCTTGTTGGCATCTCTCGTGTAGATGACTATTGGCACCATTGGCAGGATGTTTTTGCTGGAGCTCTTATTGGTCAGTCACAAAGTGCCTATTGTCAACCAATTTTTAAACAGTCATTTTTCTATATTGTAGTTACCTCATATTAATCTCATAGACTCATATTAATAGCTTACATATATATATATATATGTACATGGTCACAGGGCTTGTTGTTTCATCATTTTGCTATATGCAGTTTTTTCCAGCACCATATCATGATGAAGGTAGTCATTTTTGTTTGTTTAACTAGTCTTTTGAGCAGAAATTTATCAATATTATAATCTGTTCTTATGAATTGCATGGACTCCAACTCTAATGGGGCTAATTTGTTCACTTGTGAATCTTAAATAAAATGCCAGGATGGGGACCTTATGCATATTTCAAAGCAATGGAGTCGTCACGTTCTGAAACAAATAGTGCTGGGCAGACTGCCAATTCATTAAATGTGCAGGCCATGGATGTTCAGGTCGTTAATTTGCAGCTCGGCCAAAATGGCGACAGATTCGTGTCGCTGGATGAATTGGAATCTGGAAGAAGATGAACATTTTGCATATCTTCCGTAGTAGAAATAATTTAATTCTTGAATTAGATCGTGTACGTATACAATATGTATAATTTTGGCTGCAAGTACAAACATAGTAAAAGAGTTCTAGGAATAAGCTAACTGTAAGGTTGTGATTAGTTATGCAAACTTAAGTCTTAATTAGCCTAACTTCAAAATACTGGACTCAAGTAAAAATCTTATAGGCATAGAACTGGAAAAAAAAAAAAACTTAATTATATGTAATTAATCTTTTTTTTTTTTACTTAAATTTATTATTTAACTACTTAATTTTTGAATAATCAACCATTCCTATCTGTAAGCCTGATATTGAAATGCTTGGGAAGATTACCACTTGTAATGCCATTATATGGAGATAGTTATTTATATGATTAGTTAATTAATCAATCATGGCCTTAATCAGGTGAACTTTGCTGTCAAGCCAATTGGAGGTTTGACCTTCCTTTCATTTTTTGTTTGTTTTTTTTTTCCTAAAGAATGACCTGCCTTTCATTTGATCCTTTGACTATAGTATAGAATTTATTAAATTAATAAGTGATGGTTATTTATTTATATATTTTTTTATGAAGGAAGATGAGTATTAGCTTGAGTGGTGTAATTTAATTATAAAGAGTCCAAATAAAAAATGTGGATAATTCTTCCCCAGATGTATCAATACGTTTGATTGGAGGGGCTACTACATGAAATCTCTCAATATTCACCCAAAAACCTCATAAAATATATTACCTGTTTATTAATATATCAAACAAATTCTACTAAATGGGTTGATTGATGCACTTATAATATGCTAATTAGAAAGATTTTTATTTTTTTTGGTTGGGGTTGTGATGCGGACTAGAAAATCCTGGTGTATTTGAAAAATTTGGCTTTTGAGAAGAAATTCAAGATGTGCAGTCAGTCTTCAAGTGACTATAGTTTTCAGGCCCGATTGAATCGTGGGGTCTATAATATATCAAACTGAAGCTTATTTAGAACTCCATAATAGTTGTTATTGGTTCTTTTATAGCATAATGATTTCAGGCCCAAAATCCATCATTTAGAGCTTCAAATTTCAGTTGTGTTTTTTTAGATGTTTTGTTTGGTTTTTTTCCTTTTTCTTTTAGGGTTTTTCCCAAATCGTATTTATATATTCTTTTGAGTTTTTTTAGACAATTTTGTTGAATTGATAATCAAAGTTCTATTTTTCTTCCAAATTTTGGCATTCTTTTGAAAATCAATGAATCTTGATGCCTTTTATTATGGCATTCTTTTGAATCAATAGAGTTGAAGAAGGTTGTTTGACGGCCAATCGTGCACGATTCAACAACAAACGACATTTATCCCTTTTAACCTAGGCCTCAGCTATGTCAGTTGGTATCGGAGATGGCATGCAAGAATCAATAGAGTAGAAGAAGGTTGTTTGACAACCAATCATTCGCTCCTAGGGTTATAAAAAAAAAGAGATGGCACGCAGGAGACAACAGTAGTAGCGCTTGGATGATGTGTATGAGCGTGAGGCTGATCAACAGCTCAATCAATTGATTGAAGAGAAATTCGAACAGATAATAGAGCAGGTTACGAAGAAGATGGTGAATTATTGAAGAATCATAATGGACTTCGTATAGAACAACAATGATAGCCAAACTTGTCACAGGACACTTATTGATGAGGGGGATGACGATAATGAGGAGGATTATAAGGAAGAGGCACTAAGTAGACATCGTGGGGTTGTTGTAGAAGATGAGAACAGGCGCTGGGAGATTGGGATGCACACTGAAATCCTAGAGTCCATGGCAACCTACAACTAGAGGAATTTCTTAATTGGTTAGCCACCGTTGAGAAAATCTTCGAATTTAAAGTGGTGCCAGAAAATAAATGTGTATCTTTGGTAGTAACAAGATTGTGTGGCAGGGCTACCGCATGGTGGCAGCAGTTGAAGTTGACTTGCACTATATTAGGTAAAGAGAAAATCACTACTTGGGAGAAGATGAAGAAAAAGATACGAGCCACCTTTCTGCCATACAATTTTTAGAGGTTGATGTATCAGTAATTGCAAAACTTAAGGTAGGGCTTGAGATCAGTGGATGACTATACCACTGAATTTTACCAACTGATTACAAGAAACAAAATTCAAGAGACGAAGGACCAGTTGGTGTTGCGGTATATAGGGGGTTTAAAACTACAGATTAAGGATATTGTTAATATATTTGATCCTTTCTCTATATCCGTTGCTCATCAAAGGGCATTAATAGCTGAGAAATAGTTATAATGTGCTCTTAATACTACTAATATGAGTGGTGGTGCTGGTAGTAGTGGTGATGTGATTAAAACAGCAAGCAGCAGTGATGTCTCTGGTAATAATAAGGGTGTTGGACAATTCAATAAAATAATTACTGGTTTTAGGTGTTTTGGGTGTGGGGAAGTTGGTCATAGGCAATCTGAGTGCAAAAAGACTATTGGAAAAAAAGGCCTTATTTTATGGTACAGATAAATATGTTGAAGACGTTATGGACATTGAGGGCAAGCCTATGTATGATAAAAAAGAAGAAGTAATCGATGAAGTGCTCCTAAAAGGGGATGTAGGGGCTGCCTTGGTTATTGGATGTTCATGTTTGACACCAAAAGTTGGTTCAAAGGATGATTAGCTGCGGAGTAATATTTTCCAGTCCACTTGCCCCATTAAAGACAAGGTATGTCATTTTGTAATTAATGGTGGTAGTTATGAAAATATAGTGTCCATAAAGGCTGTCTATAAATTAGAAATACTAACTAAGAAGCATCTCAAACCTAATAAGCTGGCTTATTTAAAAAAGGTGGTGAGATTGCAGTGTCTAAGCAAGCTTTGGTTTCATTTTCAATAGGTTTGAAATATAAAGATGTTGTTTGGTATAATATTATAGCTATAGATGCATTTCATTTGTTGTTGGCTAGACTATGGCAGTATGATAGGGACGTGAATCATAATGGATGGACTAATACCTACAGTTTCATGCTTGATGGGGTTAAAATTATTTTTGCTGCCTAGTAGATAGGTGTTGGAGAGCTTTAAACCAGTAAATGAACCTGTTGCACTGTTGTTCTTAGCTTGATTTAATGAGGAGTTGTAAAAGTCAGAAATAGGGTATATATTAATGGGGAAAGAGGTGGAAAAATCTAGCGATGTTTCGGATGTAGTGGTTACATTAATTATAGAATTCAGAGATGTCTTCCCTAATAACTTACTCCATGGATTGCCCCCACAACATGATATTCAACATCATATTGACTTAGAGCAGGAGTAGTATTACCAAATAGGTCATACTATAGAATGAGTCCCCATGAGCATGAAGAGCTAAGCAAGTAAGTTGAAGAGTTGTTATCTAAGGGGTAGATTAAGGAGAGTTTAAGCCCATATGCTGTACCAACCTTTCTAACTCCAAAAAAATGGTTCTTGGCATATGTGTGTGGATAATAGAGCCATTAATAAGATTATGGTTAGGTATAGGTTTCCCATTCCTCATCTTAATGATTTACTTGATCAAATTAGTGGCTTCACTATGTCTAGCAAATTGGATTTGAAGAGTGGATACTATCAGATTCTTGTTAGGCTTAGGGATGAGTGGAAAATAACATTTAAGACTAGGGAGGGGTTGTATGAGTAGTTTGTGATGCCTTTTGGGTTGTCTAATGCCTTTAGTACTTTTATGTATATGATGAACCAGTTATTAAGGCCTTTTATTAGCAGATTTATTATGGTTTATTTTGATGACATTCTAATCTATAGTGCTAACGTTGAAGAGCATATACAGCATATTAGGGAAGTTCTTAATGTGTTGTGCAGGGAGAAATTTTATGCTGCCATAAAGAAGTGTGTGTTCATGGCCCCTAAAAGTGTTATTTTTGAGGTATATCATTTCAGAAGCTAGTTTGGAGGTTGATGAAACAAAGGTGTAAGAAGTCAAAGAATGGCCTACACTGAAGACCTTAACAGAAGTGCGGAGTTTCCATGGTCTTGCTTTATTTTACAGGCATTTTATTATTAATTTCAATAGTATCATGGCTCTAATCATAGATTACATGAAGGGCAGCAAGTTGGAGTGGATAGAAGAAGTAGAAATGGCCTTCCAATTGATTAAAGATCGGCTTACAACTACACCAATTTTGGTGTTGTTAGATTTTTCATGGCCTTTTAAGCTACATACTGATGCTTTAAAGATTAGGATTGGTGTAGTTTTAAGTTAGAATGGCAGGCCTGTGGCATTCCTTAGTGAGAAACTATCAAGTTCTAAACTGAATTATAACACTTATAATGTTGAATTTTATGTTGTAGTGTAGGCTGTTAGGCATTGGCGACATTACTGGTTTCATAGAGAGTTCATTTTATACACTGATCATGACTCTTTAAGGCACCTCCACAAGTAAGATAAGGTGTCTTTTAAACATGCACACTGGATTGCTTACTTGGAGAGATTCACCTATGTTGTCAAACATAAAGTCGATATAACTAATCGAGTGGCAGATGCATTGAGTCGAAGGAGCAGTTTATTATTAACCATAAGGGTTGAGGTACCAAGATTAGATTCCTTTTATGATTTGTTTGCTACTAACCCACACTTTTCTGTGGTCTTACAAAGCATCTAGGATGGGAAAAATACAAATTTCTTATTGCATGATGGCTTTCTGTTTAGTGGCAACCAATTGTGCATTCCAGATTACAGCCTCTATTTGCACATTATTAGGGAGCTGCATAGAAAGGGTCATGTTGGTAGGGACAGAACACTACAGTTGGTACATGCCTCTTACTTTTGGTCAACTATTCGCAAGGAGGTAGACAAGTATGTGCAAAGGTGCAAAATTTGCCAAGTCTACAAGGGTACTGCCACTAATGCAAATTTTTACATGCCATTTCCTATTCTTTCACAACCTTAGGTTGATCTAAGTATGGATTTTATTTTGGGATTACTATGTACGTAGCAAGGTAATGACTTCATCTTCGATGTTATTGATCATTTTTCTAAGATGGTGCATTTTATCCCTTGTAAGAAAACCGCAGATGCTGTAAATATGGTATAATTTTTTTTTTTGTGAGGTGGATCATCTTCATAGGCTACCTACCTCTATTGTCTTTGATAGAGATACTCGCTTCCTTAGCCATTTTTGGCATAGTTTATGAAAGATGGTAAATACTCAGTTGAATTTTAGCAGTGCATACCATCCTTAAACAGATGGACAAACTGAGGTGGTAAATTGATTACTTGGTAATTTACTATGCTGTTTAGTTGGTGATCATATGAAGAGCTGGGATCAAAAGTTGTGTCAGGCAGAATTTGCTCACAACCATGTAGTGAATCACAGTACTAGTTTTAGTCCTTTTTAGGTTATTTATTCAGCTCAGCCAGGAGGAACACTTGATTTAATGGCACTGCCTAACAAAAATAAGGTTCATGGGAAGGTAGCAGATTTTATGACTGGATTGCAGGATGTTCACAAGACAATTTATGATAATTTATCCATTGCTAACTCCAATACAAGCAGATTGCATATTAGAAGCACAAACATTTGGAGTTTGACGTGGGTGATTTTATGTGGTGAGTACTGACTAAAGATCGATTTTTAGCTGGTGAGTACAACAAGTTATCTGCAAAGAAGATTGGTCATATGGAGATTGTTGAGAAGATTAACCCCAATGCGTCTAAAGCTACCTAGCCACATTCACACTGCTTATGTTTTTATTGTCAAACATTTGATTCCTTTTTCTAGGGATTCCTTTGATGATGATGTTGTTCCAAATTCAAGGTCGAATTTTCTATCACCTAGGGGGAATGATGCAGACTAGACAACCCTGTCATATTTGGAAAGTTTGGATTTTGGGAAGAAATTCAAGATGCACAATCAGTCTTCAAGTGGCTCTAACTTTCAGACTTGATTGAACTATGTAATATATCAAACTGAAGCTGATTCATAGCTCTATAATAAGTCCTATTAGTTCCTTTGTAGCATGATGACTTCATGCCTAAAATCCATCATTTACGGCTTCAAATTTCAGTTTGAAGTTTTGTGTTTTTTTTAGATATTTTGTTGGGTTTTTTTCCTTTTTCTTTTAGGGTTTTTCCTAAATAATATTTATATGTCCTTTTGAGTTATTTTAGACAATTTTATTGAATTGATAATCAAAGTTCTATTTTTCTTCCAATTTTTGACATTTTTTTGAGAATCAACGAATCTTGATGCCTTTTATTCTGTTATTCTTTTGAATCAACATAGTAGAAGAAGGTTGTTTGATGGCTAATAGTATGCGATTTAATGACAAAAGAAATTTATTCCTTTTAACCTAGGCTTTTGCTACGTCATGTTGGTGGGGAGGGGGGGGGGTTTGGATGTGTTTAACTACACTCAATAATTGAGATCAAATGCTAATGGTTTATTAGTAACGGGGGTGGTATTTTACTTATCACTCACAATAAATTCTTTTTAATAACAAACGAAAAAACTCAAATAGTACTTTTTATAAACGCAAACCTATATATATGGCTGGCATGGTGAATCTATACTTCCACAAAACTAAGGTAATGAATTGGCTCAAATCTGCAAAAGAACTTAGGAAGTTTTAGGATGTTGAGTGGAACACTCTTTTTGGAATCATAATTTGGATGATATGGCAATGGCATAATAAAGATAAAATGTAACATCCTATATTTTTACTATTTAAATACCTTGAGTCTTTGTTTAGCATATTAATACAAATATATCATGATTAAACAAAGTCAACATATTGTTTAGGCACATAAAAGATCATAATATTTTCATTCATATAATACATATGAGTTATATTTACATATAAGTACAAAACATATCTCCTTATTATGTGTATACTTATGATACAAGGAGAGAGAGAGAGTGAGGGTTCGTCCGGTGACCTTTGCTCTATACTCTATTTACAATGCTATATGCTTCAAAATGGTCACATTTCAAACTTCACTATCTAGGAAAAATAATTGTGATTTGGTGAGTCGCGACTTAGTGAATATAAATGATCAATTAAATTTTAAAGGCACAAAAAATAATTAGATGATATTGGAATATAGTACAAGTATGATTCGTGCAAATACTAGTGCTAATGTATTATTTATTGATTTTGTTATGGCCTGATAAGACAAAGATTGCTCCTGAAATTCATATGAAATAATTGTCATTTTATTTTATTTTATTGGCCAGTATATAACATGTGAATCATATGATTTTCTTTGATCATTTGCATTTGTCATGTGATTTGCAAATTTGTTAAGTTAGTCACAACGTCCTTTTATACCCATATGTTTTGCATAATAAATAGTCATTAGGATCATAGTATTTGCATTTAACTTGTAAGCACTTGTGTATAGACATAACCAACCAAAAAACAAACTATATACATTTGAATAATCAAAAGCAATTCACCTCAAAATCTCATAGAATACACATTTTCAATCAAGCT